>VMDO01001660.1:0-67518 GCA_007922755.1 Pedetes capensis | reverse complement strand
ATTTAAAAGATTAAGTGGGGATGTTTTAGCATACTTTCTAAGGAACTTCTCTTTAGTAAGAGGAGACTATAGAGTGGTCCAGGAGGTACATTGCATATGTTTATAGAGAAGAAAAGAGTCAAGAGGAAGTTGTCTGGGCATAGGAGGACTGCAAATGTGGCTGCATAACCTCATTTGTGAGTTTTTTTTTTTTTTTTTTTTTTTGTGGTACTGGGGGTTGCATGCTTTACAAGTGCTGGACCACTGAGCAGTACTCCCAGCCCTTTTTTTTTTTTTTTTTCTTTTTTGAGACAGGGTCTCACTAAATTACGCAGACTGCCTCTGGTCTCGAACTTGCGATCCTCCTGCCTCCGCCTCCCAAGCCTCTGGGATTACAGGCATGTGCCACCATGCCCGGCTCCATTTGTGAGATTCTTAGAGAAGCAAGGGATTATAGAGGAGAATATGAGGTTAAACTCAAAGGTCACGTACATTTTGACCCTAAGCCTGGCTCTGCTCTGCTCTTCCTTTTCTTTCCTTTCCTTTCCTCCCTTCCCTTCCCATCCTTTTCCTTCCCTTCCCTTCTGCCCTTCCCCGCCACTCTTCTTTTTTTCTAGAACTGGAGAGTTGAACCCAGGGCCTCATGAATGCTTTTTGCAGTTGCTTAACCACTGAGGATTACCCCCAGCCTACTTTTTACTTTGTATTTTGACACAGGGCCCTGCTAAATTATGTAGGATACCTCTGGCCTCAGAACTTGTGATCCTCCTGCCTCCACCTCCTAAATTGATGGGATTAAAGGCATGAGCCACTGTGTCTGGCTGCATGGTTTATTTCTATTTTAACATTTCCTTTTGAAATATCTCTCAAAATAATTTCTCTATGCAGCCAGTCTTCATATGAGTTTTCTTGTTAATTGCATCAAAATAATAATAATACTAATATAATAACTATTATTATTATTGTGGTACTGGGAAGTCAAACCCATGCCTCACACATCCTTTTTGCAAGTGCTGTAACATTGAGCCCCAACCCTGGTCCTTTTTTTTTTTTTTTTTAAATCTTGAAATAAGGTCTCGCTAAATTACGTAGGCTGCCTTTGACTTTGAACTTGTGATTCTCCTGCCTCAGCCTCTTGAGTTGCTGGGATAACTAATAGGCATGAACCACCCGGCAGGGCTCTGTATTAAAATTCTTAACTCTGAGTTGGTGAGAGGAGGGCTCTTTTTCTTTCTCATGTCCCCTTAATTTTCCTGATTTCCTCTCCTGCTTCAGGAGCTCATATTGGAGCAAACAACTCATTTCAGGAGCCAGGAAGCAAAGAGAGGTTGAGAGACTGGGGTCCCACAATCCTCTTTAAGGGAGGCCCCCACTGACCTGTGGACTACCCACTAGGCCCCTCCTCCTAGAGGTCTTCAGGGCCTCAGGATATCACTACCTGGGGCAGAGCCTCTAACAGTGCCCCTTTGGAGACACTATCCACTTCAAACTATAGCACAAACCCCTGAATGTTCTACTTCACTACTGCTCTGGCATTTGGCCTCAGCAGATATCAGAAGCTAAGCATGGTTGGGCCTGGTTAGTCCTTGGATGGGAGACCCCCTGGGAATACTGGGTGCTGTAGGCTTGGGAGAAGGACCTGGCAGCCCACTCCCCAAACAATCAGCTGCTGAAAACCCTATGAGTAGCAGAGAACCACTGACACAGTGCCAGGCATGGCACAGCGTCAGGAGTGTTTCCTTCTGTTGTACATAGGGTGGCTATGAATGGGACCCCACTCAATGGCACCAAACAACAACAAGGGTTTACTATTAGCTTCCTAATATGAGCTCCACAACAGGGAGAATTTTGGCTTATTCACTGCTGTGTTTCCAGCACTGAGGACAGTGTGTTGCACGTTGTTATTGTTGTTGTTAGGTGCCATTGAGTAGAGCCTGACTCATAGCGACCCTATGTACGTAGATAGGCTCATGTTGCATGTAGTAGGTACTTAACAGGGGTGCCAGAGCGGCAGCTATTGAAGCAGGTGGGGGTGAAAAGCTGCCAGCATTGGGGACACTGGGCCTTTGGGTGGCATCTTCTGGCCTCCTATATGAACCTGTTTGCCCTCAACCCCAACACACAGCTTCTTCCAAAGCAAAAGGGTCAGGGTCCCCTGCTGCAGCTTCCCCTGATTTTGGGTCTCTCTCCCCAGTGAACTCTCTCCTTCCCCCAACTCTCCTCCTCTGGTCTTGCTTTATTTTTCTTATTTTTCTTCCTGATACTCTCCCTAATGGACACATTGTTTCCTGCAGAGGCATTTCCTTCTGTTTGACCCTTTAACGGGCTTGTTCCAAGGGCTGTGGGGGCTGGCTGTCCTGGCTCCCAGAACCAATCTAGTGTTCACAGAGCCCAGACCCAAGGCTGCTATGCTGCACGCCAGCTGCATTTGTTCAACGATCTAATGATTCCCCCCAATAAACAGGGTCCAGGATTCAGACAAGAAATTTCCGCAATGTTAAAAATGAAGAGATAGAAGTGTAAATATGAACTGAATTATTACCCTGTATCCTATAAATATGTACAATTAAAAAACTAATTTAAAAATTGATTAGTGTGTCCTGGATAAACTAGATGTGGTGAATCTGTACAATAGAATAATATTCAGACAGAGAAATGAAGGAAGTTTGACACATGGATAAACCTTGAGGACATGATGCTGAGTGAAATAAGCCAATTACAAAACCAAAACCAAAATTACAACTAAATACTATGATTCCTTTTATATGAACTATTTAAGAGAAGTCAAACTCATAGACACACTAAGTTGAATAGGGGTCACCAGGTGCTAGGAGGGGGTGTGGGGCTTTAGTATCTAATGGGCATGAAGTTGGAGAAGATGAAATATCCGAGGGAAGCTGGATGGTGATGATAATTACAGAACAATGTATGTGCTCAACATCACAGAGCTGAACACTTAAAAATGATCAAAACGGTAAATCGTACTTTACGTATATTTTGCCACAATAAAAATAATGAGTTCTGGGTGGTCAGGGGAATATGGTCTTCCTACACTCAGGGTAGGAAAAAGTCCAGAGTATCTTAAGGGGTGGCAACAACATTTGAAAGACTGCCTCATCTTGCCTGGAGACCTCAGTAGTGGCTGCAGCGGGTTGGGGAGCGGGCCCCTGGGAGAGCGCGGAGCGCGGAGGACTGGCGCCTGCTCGCGGGAGCGCGGTTCTCCGTTTCGCCGAGGGACTATCGGGTCCCCATCAGGACCCGACCCCGTCACCCCCACCCCAACCCGTCCTGCCGGCCGGAACCGAGGGCTGCAAGGACCGCGCAGGAGAAGGGGCGACAGCACCGGCGGAGCAGCGCCGGGAGAGCGGAGCGGGATCCCAGGTCTCCGCTCCCCGCCTGGCCCTAGCCCACTTCCTGCGGGCCCAGGCCCAGAATCCTGCCAGGCTCCAGTCCAGGCCCGCCAGGCCCCGCCCCCATCAGGGCCCGCCCTGCGTAGGCCCCGCCCCACGAAGGCCCCGCCCTTCGCCTGGCCCCGCCCCGCTCTCGGCGGACAGCGAGCAGGAAGCGCGCGGTGGCTCCGCGGGTACCGCACTCGGAGAGGTGCGGAGTGGGCCGAGGGTGCGGGTCGCGGTCGGGCGCGTCTCCCGCCAGTCGAGCCGCCGAGTCCCGGGCGGCCCGCCGCGCTTGACCGGGCAGGCCTCGGTTACCGTCGGGACGCCGACTCGGGGCTCCGCTGCTCTGGCCTGGGAGGCGGGGCTGGTGGCTTTATGCATATGCATGAGCGTGTGGCGTCATACATATGCATGAGCGGCGCGGCCGAGGCTCCATTGTGCCCTCGGAGCGGCGGCGCGATGGCGCGGGCGGCGGCGGCGGCCCGGGGGCGGCGGGCGGCGCTGAGGGCGCGCTGAGCGCATGGGGCGGTGCGGGCCCGGGGCTGCCGTGGCGAGGGGCCGGGCCGAGCCGGGCGGAGGTAAGCGGAGCCGGGGCGGCGCGGCCGCGGGAGGGCGGGCGGCGGGGGAGGCGCGGCAGGTGCGGCAGGTGCGGCCCGGCCCTGGCGGCGCCTAGGAGGCTCGCGGCCTGGCCCGGCTCCGCCGCCCACCTGCCGCACCTGCTGCGCGTGCGTCGTGCTGCGGGACGCTCTGCCCGGGGAGTCGGGTCGCCTGCGCCCCAGTCTTTGTTGGGGGCCTGCCGAGGGTGTGAGCGGCCTTCCGGGTGGGCCTCGCCCCGCTGCCTGCTCCAGGGCCCGCGGTGCTCACCGGGCGCCCGTCAGGGTGTGCGGGCCTGCGGCCGTCGCGGGCGGAGGAGGAGCCCGAGCTGCCGGCCCCGGCCGTGACGGGGACTCTCTCCTAGATGTGCTCGGGCAGGGGGCGCCCTGCCACCTCGGGGTGTCCTCCTGCCTCGGGGTCCCCTCCCGCCTTGGGGGTGCCCTCCCGCCTCTGCGTGCCCTGCTGCCTTGGAATGCCCTGCCCCCGTCCCTCCCTGTCCTCGAGGATGCCCTGCTTCCCCACTGTTACTTTCCCTACCTCCCGCTTCCTTGCTTCGCCCTCCCCTCGCCCTGGCCCTCACAGTCACCCTGTGTCCCCGAGTGCACCGCTCCCCCAGGATATCGCGTCCCCACCCCTCGGTGCCTTGTCTCTCCACCTGCCTGCCCTCCTCCCGACCCCCGGCCCCAACCTGCTTGCCCCATGGCCTGGCCCTCCTGCCCTGCTGCCCCTGGGCTTTGTACCCGATCTCCCCAGGGTGCCCTCTTTCTAGTAGTTACAGACCGTGGCTGGGGACGCCTTTAAGTCATTTGTGTTATTGAAGATTTCCCAGGGACATGAGCAGGATCTGTGAGTTGATCTAAGACCATGGTGGGTATGGATAGGTCCAAGACAGACTCACTACCAGGTCCTGGCAAGTTAGAGCCAGGGCATCCCTGGACACTGGAGAACAGTGACAGGAGAAACGAGGGAGTCTTAACTATATCCCCAGGACTGACCTAGAGGCCTGTCACGCTCCGGGGTGGTCACAGGCTGGAAGTGTAAACCAGGAGAAAAAGCAGGTGAAGACTTCTGAAGAACAGGCCCGACGTGTGGGGAGCATTCTGAGTACTGGGATTGATCTCCAAGGGCTGATGACATCAAGTCATGTGTCCTTAGTCGTGGGGTGGCCACTGGAGTCCGTTTTATACGTTGTAAACTGAAGCTGGCCTTTGGTTTTCTTGTCAGCCACTAGGCAGTTGGCAAATGCTCATTCCTGGATGTGTTTTGTTTTTGAGACTGGGTCTTGCTGTGTAGACTAACCCAGGCTGGCCTGGAACTTGCTTTGTCGACCAGGCTGGCTTCAAACTTGTCTCCATCCTCCTGCCTTAGCCTCCTCCTTCCTGGACTTCTTAATGAGCTTTTAGCTCAACACTGAGGCCAGTGAGTGTCTGGTCTCACAGGTGGAGATTGACCTGACTTCCAGCCCCCTGGGCACATGAGCACTCTACCTTTTTGGCACTAAGGACCCTGCTCCTGCTGTACTCCAGAGCTGTCTCATCTCTTCTCTTCTCTTCTCTTCTCTTTTCTTTTCTTTTTACCCCTGTCCCAATCCTTCCCCATCTCTCTCTTCCGCTTTGGACTCTTTCCTGTGCCAGCCTCCCAAGAAGCTGGGCCTGCAGGTGTGTGCCACCTCTGAGACCTTTTGACCCCAGCATATTTTGGTTTGGGGCCTACTCCTGCATCTTTGGATGCAACAAGTCTTGCTTTGCAAGCTGTTGAAAAGGGTGGTCTGGTGTGGGGGCTGCTATCCTGGAGTCGGGCTCCCTTGATGAGTTGTGCTCCTAGCTGCCCAGACAGGGAGAGAGAGGATGGAGCCAGGAGCCTTGGGGTGTGGCGGTTCTGGGACACCTTGGGAAGAAGGGCCTAGAAAGCAGGTTCTCTGATGCTCTGTGCCTGGAGGCACATGTGACCTGACCCCCACAAAGTCTTGTGGCCTTCTAAACTGACCTCAAGCCAGAGCAGCTCTGCCAGGGAACCTGGCTTGCAGCCGGAGTTGGCACAGCCGGAGCCTCCTTCCCAGCCCTGCACTCCCAGAATGCCTCCCTGTGGTCAGGAGCAGAGGGTCGAAGGATACCAGACTGGGGATGAGGGCCTGCCAGGGAACCCTGATAAGAGAGGGAACCTGAGTTCACGAGCTTGGCAGAAACTCCTCCCAGCGCAGAGAGGAGAGCTCGGGGGAACTGGAAATGTCTGTGGTCTCTGTCCACAGCAGAAAAGCATCGTGGGTGGAATTCCCCGTATCCACGTGACACCGGAGGCTGATGTGGGCTTCTCCCCGCCCCACCCCTGCCCTTCACTTCTCCCCAGCTCTGCATTTCCTAGATCTGAGGCTCTCAGAGTGTGGTTGGGAGCAGTTAGAAATGCAAGGCTCAGGCCACAGCCCATCCTGCTGACCCTGGGTGGGGCTGGCCTCCTGTCTCACCAGCCTGACACTAGCTGGGAGGCACAGAAGTTGGGGGGCTGCTGTCCTCTGTCACATGAGGTGCGGGCTCTTCTGCCTGCCTGCCTCCCTCGTGGCCTGTCTGGTTCCTGCCCTGTGCTGTGTGGGTCAGGGAATTGGCTCCAGGTGAGACAAGCAGCTTTGGGGTGGGGAAGGATTATCATAGCAGCACTTCAGAGAGAGAGGCTGCTGCTCTTGGTGGCTTTGTAGTTCCAGTTTTGTTTCTTAGGTTGAGATTTTTTGTTTGGTTGGTTTTTTTGTTGTGTGTGTGTTTTGGTTTGGGGTTTTCTGTTTGTTTTGGTTTTTGTAGCTCAGGCTGGCCTGGCATTCATGATTCTCCTGCCTCAGCCTCCCAAGTGATGGAATTACAGGTATGTGTCACTAAGGCCTGGCTAACTTTGAGATAATTCTATAGTCATATGCATTTGTAAGAAGTAGCAGAGACATTCCTTGTATCCTTACCCAGTTTCCCCAGTGGTAACATTTTGCAAGACTGGAATACAGTATCAGCCCACTACACTACATTGATACAGTCCACAGGCTCCTTCCTGTTGTAGGTTTAAATTCATACCCAATTCCCCTCAGGCAGAATTATAGAAATGGAGAGATTAGTAACCCCCCACGTTTAATCCCTGTCCCAACCAATCTGTCCTCAATTTCCCTAATTTTGGTGTGGCAAAAATGCCAATTGAAGCTGGGCTTGGTGGTGCATCCCAGCACTTGGGAATTGGAGGCAGGAGGATCACACATTTGAGGGCTGCTTGAGCTACAAAGTGAGACCCAGTCTTTAGAAACAAAATACAACAAAACAAAAAAGTACCAAATGGAAGGATCTCTCAGTCTGCAGCCCTTGGGGTTGGCTTTTTCCATGCAGCACCGTTCCTGGAGAGTCACTGAGGTGACTGTTCTCGGTAGTTTGTGTCTGCTTTTGGCATCCAGGGTGTGGACGTGCCACAGTCTGACTGCATCCATTGAAGGACATCTCTGGCTATTACAAATGGAACTGCTGTGAACTCTCATATACAGGTTTTTATGTGAGTGTTACGCTTCTGTGAGGTCGGTGCCCATGAGTACAGTGATGGGGCTCCGTTGTGGTAGTTCTCTGTTTAGTTTTAGAAGCAGTGGCCACTCTTCTCCAGAGTGGCTGCACCATTTTACATTCCCCACAGGTGTGGATGAGACCCAGTTCCCCTGCCAGCGTTTACTGATATCACTGTATGTTTTTAGCCACTCCATTAGGTGGATGGGGATACCTCCTTGTGGTCTGAATTTGCATTTTCCTTCAGGCAGTGGCGCTGAACAGCTTTTCTGTGCTTTTCCGCGTCTGTATATCCTCTTTGGAGGAGCTCTCTTCATGATTTTTATCTATTTTCTAATTTTTCTTCTTTTTTTTTTTTTTTTTAGTTCTGAGAGTGTGTTACATGTTCTAGATACCAGCCCTTTGTTTGACATGTGGTTTGCAAATATTTCTCCCAGTCTGTAGTTTGTCTTTTCATTCTCTTTCACAGAAGAAAAGTTTGAATTTTGATAAAATCCAATTTACCAGGTTTCTTTTTTTTCTTTTATGGATCATAGTTTTTATTGTCAAGTCTAAGAACCCTTTGCCTGGCCTAAATCCCAAATATCTTCTCCAATTCATTCTTTTAAACATTTATAGTCTGTGTTTTACATTTAAACCCAGGACGAAGTCTGTTTTGAATTAACTGCAATCTAAGGTGTAAAGGTCTTTTCTTTTCCCTCCAGTGCTCAGGGTCAAACCCAAAGCATGGTGCGTGCTAGGCCACTGCTGTACCACTGAGCTTCACCCCCAGTTTCCTGCCCTCAAAACCCCCCTTTTTTTGTGTTTTGGGCTTTTGTTTGCCTTTTTTTTTTTTTTTTCAATGGTACTGGGGAGTTGAACCTGGGGCCTCAGGCATGCTTCTGGCAAGTGCTCAACCACTGAGCCATACTCCCAGCCCATTTTTTACTTTGTATTTTGAGTCAGAATCTTGCTAAATTACACAGGCTGCCTCTGGCCCTAAACTAGCAATCCTGCTGCCTCCGCCTCCCAAGTCTCTGGGATTAAAGGATGGTGCCACTGCACCCAGCTCTGTGTGTTTCTTTTACATAGAGACGTCCAGTTGTTTTGCCACCATCTGTGGGAAAGGCTGTCCTTCCTTCATTGAATTGCTTTTGGACCTTGGGTGTATTGGTGTAGCTGTTTCCAGGTCTCTGGTCTCTGGTTCTGTCCCTCTGTCCATACCACAGTCTTGATTTCTGCGTCTCTATCCTAATTTCTCAAATACATGTGGTTGCTCCAGGCCCCACTTAGCAGGTCTAGGGAGGAATTTCTGCCTGGTGATAGGTCTGCCTTCCCACCCGGTCATCATCCCAGGGCAGGAAGTGGGGTCAGAGATGCCCACCTCTGCCACATGGCTGGGCATTCTGGCCTCTGCTTCCTGGGCAGGACTTGGTTTGGGAGGAGCCACTCCTGAGGGTGGAGTTCTGTCTCCTGTGGGTGGGACAGGCCCCCACGTCCTTCCTCTCCCTAGTTGGTCACCTTCCCTCTAGGCCTAGTGCTCGAGGTGGGAAGGGCTCGTGGAAGCCAAGACTGCCCATGTAGGGCCAGGCCCCAGCCCCACTGTATTTCCTACCTGCTCTCACTGGCCCTGGCACCTTGGGTGCATGGCTGGCCCTGGCTGAGGCTCCAGGTGTGTATTCAAGCAGAAGGTGGGACTGGTTCTTCCTCAGCCAGTGATGAGCTGTGAATGACTTCCCCATCAGCTGGGAGCATGCTGGACGCTTGCTTTCCCCCAGGGAAGAGAGGCCCCAGGAGGGCTGAGTGGCAGGATAGAAACCACCCAGGGCAGCATGCCTCAAAAGGCGTGTATGTGGCAGCCTTGTGGTCCCTGAAAGGCAGCGAAGTCTGGATGAACATGCTCCAGCCTCCCCGAGGGACTGGGCCATGCCCCAGTTAGCCTCTGTGCCCCTGGGGTGAGACCAGGCAGAGGTAGACGGGGTGTTGCCCAGGGTGTGCTGGGACCTGACAGAGTTCAGGTGAGGGTCTGGGAGGGAGCACAGTCCTGGAACAGGGCCTGGATGGTGTTTGGGCCTGTCCTGGTAAGGGTGTGGGTTGCAACAGAGTGGGGAGCGTGGCACTTGGAAGCAGCCTGGCGGGGGGTCACACCTGTGGCTTGCACACTGAGTGGGAGCACAGACCCCCACGGAGAGCAGACGCCCCCTGGTGTCAGCGCATTGGGCTTGCCAGCTACCCGCCCTCTGGGGCTGCGTGGACCACGTCCCCAAGGTCAGTCAGTCCAGCCCATCCCACAGTTCCTGCCTGTTGTGTGCTGTGTGTATCTCTGCCCTGTGAGAACTCACCGAGTGTAACCAGTGGGCCATGTTAGCCTTAGGAAAGCTGAGAAGCATTGGGGTCAGTTCTGGGGCCCCTGACCTGGAGCCCGTCTGCAGGCCTCCTGGTGGAAGGGAGTTGCCAGCCAGAGACTGGGCTGCTGGTCTAACGCCCTGTTTCATGGGGCCCTGCTTCCCTGGTGTCGGGGTGCCCTCCCTAGGCTGGCCAGAGGACAGCTGTTCCCACCTACTCCTCTGCCGGCTCAGCCCCTCTCTCGGAGCCCGCTCTGGTTCTGGTTCTGCTTCTACTCGGTGCTCCCAGCACCCAGGGTGGGCAGTGCTCCCAGGAGGTCTCTGGGGACTCCTGCCAGCTCAGTGCTCTCGCCCCAGTCATCGTGGGTCGGCCAAGGTTCTCCCTCGCTTTATGTGGATCCAGTTCTTGGTGTGGAATGTGCTTGGAATCTGAAGGCCTGTTTCCAGGGTAGATCAGCGGCCCCAAGTGGCAGGGCCTGGTCAGAAAAGCTTTGTGCAGGCTTCTGGGCGGGGTTTGCTGTGCAGGTGTGGCAGGGGAGCCTGACATCAGCCTCTGCTGCCCTTGCCCTCCTCCACAACCCAGCCATTCCTTTTGGGGGAGGCATCAGGCTTGGTGACCCGGGCTCCCTCCACTCTGCTGAAAGGGTCTCCGGCTGCATTTCAGCTCATGTCCCTCCCTCCTGTCCAGCAGCCACAGCAGCAGGTCCCAGGTAAACACTGGCAGATCCGGCCTGCAGGCTGCTCCTCCGCCAATGAACTCCATGAACCCCATGAAACCTGCCCTGCCCCCTGCACCGCACGGGTGAGTGTGGGCTCTGGTGGCCTGCCTTGCAGCCCTGGGCTCTTGGGCCCCTGTGGCTTCTGTCCCAGGCCTCACCAGTTGCTCTCCCTGTAGTGATGGTTCATTTGCATACGAGTCTGTGCCTTGGCAACAAAGCGCCACTCAGCCAGCCGGGTCACTGTCTGTGGTCACTACCGTGTGGGGAGTCGGGAACGCAACACCAAGCCAGGTGGGCACCCACCTGGGCCCTACTCAACAAGCAGCTGGGACCCAGGCAGCACTTGGCAGTGCTCAGTACCTTCTTGGAGCTCCGAGAAACAAGCGGGTGGGGAGGCTGGAGCCCCAGGACAGGGTACCTGAGTCTCTCAAGGCCGTGGGGGCTGGGTTCTTCACTGCTGTGGGAGATCTTCTCTATCTCTGGCCTCTACCGGTTGCCCTGTCTAACCTGGGGGCAGATAGTCTCCTCTCCGTAGTACCCCCCACACCAGCCAGGCCACCTCAGAGCTGGGGCTTGAAGACTGTGGTTTGGCTGGTTCCCTCTGGTGATTTCCACTTCCTTGTAGGTTTTGGGGAACCCCATGGGCCCTGCAGGAAGCCCTCCTGGTGGCTCCATGATGCCTGGCGTGGCAGGTGGCAGCTCCTCCTTGACCTCGCCGCCGTGCCTGGGACAGCAGGCATTTGCTGAAGGAGGCGCTGCCAAGGGCTACGTGCAGCCAGGCGTGTATGGCCGCGGGGGCTACCCCGGGGGGCCCAGCTTCACCACGGGGTAAGCAGGGCCCTCACCCAGCTTGGGGCTGGAAGCTGTCTGCTAGGCAGGCCCCTCGGAACCATGGAGCAGTGCCTCTCTGCTTCCCCACTGGTTCCAAAAGCCACAGTGGAGGGTCAGGAGAGAGCAGCCCCCTAAGCACTGTGTGGCCCGGGGTCAGGCCAGGATGGAGCACGTGGCAGTCCTGTTGTCTCTTGCAGGTATGCAGGTGGTCCTGGGGGCCTGGGCCTCCCTTCACATGCTGCACGACCCTCCGCTGACTTCACACAAGCAGCAGCTGCAGCTGCTATGGCTGCTGCTGCAGCCACGGCCACGGCCACCGCCACAGCCACTGTGGCTGCACTACAGGAGAAGCAAAGCCAGGAGCTGAGCCAGTATGGAGCGGTGAGGCCAGCATGTGTGTTCCAGGGGTGAGATTCAGGCAGCAGCATCTCAGAATTCAAGGGAACAAGTGTGGAGAGTGCTGGGGGCTCCTGAGGCAGGGGAAGAGCTGAGCAGGAAGGAGTGCAGGTTGGAGGTTGGTCCATGTTGCCACCTGTGAGCGGGTGAGCCCACAGTGGCAGTGGGCTGCGTGCACATTTTTTGATTCCTTGTGGACAGGGCCTGGACCATTTCTCTGTTTTCTTTTCCCAGATGGGGACTGGACAGTCTTTTAACAGCCAGTTTCTGCAGCATGGAGGTCCTCGGGGTCCTAGCGTCCCCACTGGCTTGAACCCAACTGGCATGGGAGGGATGATGGGCCCCTCCAGCCTCTCTTCCATGGCCATGAACCCCACCCGGGCAGCAGGCATGACGCCCTTGTATGCAGGGCAGCGCCTGCCCCAGCATGGTTACCCTGGGCCCCCCCAGGCCCAGGCACTGCCCCGCCAGGGGGTCAAGAGAACCTATTCTGAGGTGAGTGTCCCAGCCTGGGGCCCTAGGTGCTGACTCCCCCGCCCACATGCCTCAGAGCCATGGTGAGCGAGAGCGGCCCATACCTAGAGGACCCGGAAAGCTGCTCCCTGCATGTGGCTCACTGTTTGGGCTCCCTGACGCCCCTTCCTTCTCCTGGGCATTTGCCTCTTCTTCAGGTATATCCAGGGCAGCCATACCTGCAGGGAGGCCAGTACGGGCCTGGCACTGCCCAGTATGCCCCTGGCCCTGGGCAGCCCCCGGCTCCCTCTGCCTCCTACCCTGGGCACAGGCTGCCCCTGCAGCAGGCCTTGGGCCAGCCCTTGTCTACACCCGGCACCGCTGGACTGCACTACAAGGTAGGGCCTGTGCTGACCCAGCACCCTGGCACAGTGGGAGCCTTGGGGTCACCCTGCCCTTGAGGAGTGATGGGCTAGCAGGGCATCTGAGGTGCTGGCCAGGGCAGGAGCAGCTCCCGGGGAGGGGCTCAGGTCAGAAAGGAGCCTCTCCAGGTGACTGTGTTCCATGGTTTGGTGTGGGGAGCAGCGGGCAGGCCTCCGAAACGTCGGACGTCGTCTGTGGGGAGGTGTCCCTGTGCCCTCGGCTTGCTGCAGAGAAGCCCGTCTAGGGGACTGGCCCTCCCTGCTGGCGGTGCACCCTGCCTGGCTAGGGGTGGGGCGGAGCAAGCCTCATTGGGAGCCGGAGTGGGTGAGGTGGTGAGCTCAGGTGGAAGAGGGCAGGAAGGGGATGGGAGGTGCACTTGTGTCTTTTCAGCCCTCTGTGGTAATGTTTCGGGTGGAAAATACAAGGGTGTGTCCTGAACACACAGATGCTATATCTGGGGGCTTCTTGGTCTAGCCCAGGGGCTCAGCTGGGGGTGGGCAGAGCCCCAGGCACACTTGGTTTTCTCTCCCGCAGCCCACAGAGCAGTTCAACGGGCAGGGCACCAGTTTCAACGGGGGCAGCGTCAGCTACAGCCAGTCTGGCCTGAGTGGGGTATGGGGCTTGATTGGGCGGATGGCAGGGAGGCTCACAGGGTGGGCGCGTGTAAGAGGGCAAGCTGGATGGAGGACATGTGGGGCCCTGCCAGGCCCCCTGGGGCTGCCTCCTGCCTGCTTCTGTTCTGCTGGTTCCCAGGGCTCCTGAAAGACACTGCCTTACCCACCCTGCCGTTCTGCTTTGACTCTTTGTGCTCCACCCTGACAGCCTGCCCGTTCCATCCCTGGCTACCCCAGCTCCCCACTGCCGGGGAACCCCACGCCACCTATGACGCCCAGCAGCAGTGTCCCCTACATGTCCCCAAGCCAGGAGGTTAAATCTCCTTTCCTGCCTGATCTGAAGCCAGGCCTCAGCTCCTTGCACCCATCACCTTCTGGTGAGTGTTCACTTTCAGGACAAAGCTGTGACAAAGGGGAAGTGGCCATGGTGAGCCCCAGGACTCCAGAATCCTGCGGGGAGCCTGGGGGTCAAGGACAGCTGCTGGATCCTGAGAAAAGCCCAAGGATTCCGTCTTCCTAATGACAAATTGTGGAGTGCCACGCCTTCCCTTCTGTTTCTTATTCGTGGCCCTGTGCAGATCTGTTGGCTGTAGCTCTTTCCAGAAAAACACTCATGTGCACAAAATCTTGCATATAATTTCAGAGGATTTATGCACCCCCTGAAACCCATCCCTGGCTAAGAACCCCTGCTCCAAGGAGAGCCCCACAGCACTTGGGATCCTAAAACCCTAAATTCAGCCATAGGGCAAGGGGAGGCAGCCCACTCACCCCCTGGCCTCTGTCTCTGAATGGTTACTAACCTCTGACTGCGCTGGGAGCAGGTTCCCTTTCCCTAGTTCAAAGGACACAGGCTGGGTAACCAAGGCAGGAGGGAGCCTCAGAACCTTTGGCCCAAGGTCTGGGAGAGGTTGTTGCACCACAAAGAACCCCTGAAGCCCACCAAGCATCCCTGGAGAGGGAATCTAGGGTGCAGCACCCTCCTTGAGTGGCCGAGACACGCTCCTCGGGGCACCCAGTTCACAGCCAGTGTGGCTTCTTCCCCCAGGAAGTGGCCCTTGTGATGAGTTGCGGCTGACCTTCCCAGTGCGGGACGGGGTGGTCCTGGAGCCCTTCCGCCTGCAGCACAACCTGGCTGTGAGCAACCACGTCTTCCAGCTCCGAGACTCGGTCTATAAGACCTTGATGCTGAGGTGAGCCCCATGCCATGTGCATCCACCGGTGCCCAGTGCACGTTCCCTGACTGCCCTCTGCCCTGTAGGCCTGACCTGGAGCTGCAGTTCAAGTGCTACCACCACGAGGACAGGCAGATGAACACCAACTGGCCTGCCTCTGTGCAGGTCAGCGTCAACGCCACACCCCTCACCATCGAGCGGGGCGACAACAAGACCTCGCACAAGCCCCTCTACCTGAAGCACGTGTGCCAGCCGGGCCGCAACACCATCCAGATCACCGTCACCGCCTGCTGCTGCGTGCGTGCCCTGTGGACGGGAGCTGGGGGGGGCTGGGGTGTGGCCAGGCTGGAGGGAGTCCTTTATTTTTAAAGAAAAAGGTATTGCTTCTTATTATACCTTGTATTTTCCATTTTCATCTGTCCTTGCACTTTTAAAGAAAGAGATCTAGTTAAATACATCCTAGCTATATCTTCCAACTAGATGAAATTTACCAGATTGATGCTCACATTAATTATGTAAGAGAAACCAAGCTGTGCAGGAAGCTCAAGGAAGGAGTTCCACCTGCAGCTGGTCTGGCATCGGCCCCGTCTCAGCAGGCGGGATCACATACAGACTGAGTAATGTGCTTCCCAGCAGCCACTGAGATAGGGCACTCAGATGCCATCTTATGTGGGACTTGGGAGGCTTCACCTTAGACCCCTTGTTGGGAGGGTGGGTGCATCAGCAGAGGGACGTGCAGGGACTTCCAGTGGTTGCGTTTGACAGAGGGGAGGACTAGGCAGTGGCTGCACAGCAGAGCCACTGAGATGAGCAGAGACACGGGCAGGAGCACCCGGCCACCCAACTGAGGCAGGGTGACCTGCGCTGGTAGGAGAGGGTGGGGCGCGTACTCACCCATCAGCACTTGGAGGACAGAGCCTGGCCACGGAGACAGGGCTGGCCTGGACCTCACCCGCCCGAGGCTCCTCCCTACTCCCCACAGCTCCTTCCTCTGGCTGCTGCTCCCGGCCACCCCGCCACATGTCCCTCCTGTGTTGCAGTCCCACCTCTTCGTGCTGCAGTTGGTGCACCGCCCGTCCGTACGCTCCGTGCTGCAGGGCCTCCTCAAGAAGCGCCTCCTGCCTGCTGAGCACTGCATCACCAAGAGTGAGTGGCTGCGTGTCCCCAGAGCGCATGGGCTGCCTCCCCCAATGCTAGGTTGCGGTTAGCTCCGCATCCCCCTCAGCCCTTGACTCAAGCCTTTCCCCTGTTGGTGTCAGTAAAGCGCAACTTCAGTAGCGGCACCATCCCTGGCACCCCTGGGCCCAACGGAGAGGACGGGGTGGAGCAGACAGCCATCAAGGTGTCCCTGAAGTGCCCCATCACCTTCCGCAGGATCCAGCTCCCTGCCCGCGGTCACGACTGTCGCCATGTACAGGTGGGTGGACACTGCAAAGCATTGCTGCAGTTCACTGCCTTTAAAATATTTAGAGCTTGTGGGGCAACCAGAAAATTCAGACAGTATTGGATGGTACCTAAATTGGAAAAACTACTTGAGAAAACTGGTGGTATTAAAAAAAACTCCAGGCTTCAGGGTCAGGCCATTTCCTTCCTGGCTCTCCACCCAGCAGAAACAAATACAGTAATGTTTATAGCTACTTGATTTATAATAGTTTCAGCTGAAAATAAATGTTTATCAACAGTTTAGACAAAATCAGGTGCTTTCAGGGTGGCCTTAGACGTTCACTGACAGTTTAAGAAAAAGTTTTGAGCTGGGCCTACTGCCTCACCCCCATGGTCCCAACACTTAGGATGCTGAGGCTGACCTGGTCTACATACTAAGATCAGCTTGGATTACACAGTGAGATCCCATGTCCAAAAGAATGTTTTGAGATGACACTGCAGCCTCATTCTCTGAGACAGATGAGGCATCTGAGCACCTCAGCTGTCAGGTTGATAGGACAGGTCTGCCACAGGGGCCAGTGTGCTCTATTCCTGCCCCTTCCCCTGAGATTGGGCTTTTGTATCTTCTAAATGTAATCAGAATTTTTCTATTTTATTTTTATTTTTTATTTTTGCATTCCTGGGAGGTTGAGCCCAGGGCCTTGGCCATGCTGGGCAAGTGTTCTACCACTGAGCTATACTCCCTGCCCCCCTTTTATGTTTTCTTTTGACACAAGGTCCTGCTGAGTTGCACGGGCTGCCTCTGGCCTCAAACTCAAAATCCTGCCTCAGCCTCCCAAGTCACTGGGATTACAGGCACGCATCACAGTGCCAGGCTCAGTTTTTCTACTTTTACTATTACATTCACCCTCAAAGTGTCTTGTCAGCTTGTCATTCTGTGGGGGCTTGCGTGTTGCTATGATGCTGAAAGCTATGTCATTGGTATTTCAGATACGAACAGGGCCACCCATGTTAGACAGGTTTCAGCTGAGCTTCCAGACTAAGACAGACTAGGGAGAAGGACGCAGAAGCCCACTCCTGAAACAATTGTTGCTGTTGGTAGGTGCCATCAAGTCAAGTCTGACTCGTAGTGACCCTATATACAACAGAACAAAACATTCCGCAACACTGTGCCATGCACAAGATCTTTATGTTTAAGCATGTTGTTGCAGTTATGGCAGTCCATCAAGTTGAGGGTCTTCCTTTTTTTGGTTGACCCACCACTCTCCCATACATGATGTCCTCCAAGAACTGGTCCCTCCTGAAAACATGTCCAAAGTATATAAGAGACAGTCTAGCCATGCTTGCTTCCAAGGAGCACTCTGGTTGCACTTTGTCTAGGATGGATCTGTTTGTTCTTTCGGCAGTCCATGATATATTTGATATTTGTCTCGAGCACCATAATTCAAAAGCATCAACTCTTCTCCTGTCTTCTTTATTCACTGTCTAGCTTTCACAAGCATGTGATGCAACTGAAAATTTCATGGCATGAGTGAGGTGCACATTTGTCTTCAATGTGACATCTTTATTGTTCAGCACTCTAAAGAGGTCTTTTGCAACAACTTTTCCCAATTCAATGTATATTTTGATTTTTTGACTGATGCTTCCATTGATGTTGATTGTAGAACCAAGTAAAACAAAATCTTGGACAACATCAATCTTTTCTGCATTTATCACGAAGTTGCTTACTGACCCAGTTGTAAGGATTTTATTTTTCTTAATGTTGAGATGGAATCCATACTGAAGGTCCACACTGATCTTCATCCTGAAACAAATTAGCCGTTAAAAACTCTATGAATAGCAGAGAAGCACTATCAAATATAGTGCCAGAAAATGAGCCCCCCAGACTGGAAGGCATTCAAGAAATGACTGGGGAAGAGTTGCCTCCTCAAAGTAGAATTGACCTTAATGATGACAATAGAGTAAAGCCCTTGGTACTTCCTTTCACTGATGTGGCATGACTCAAAATGAGAAGAAACAGTGTCTACAACAATGGGTTTAAACATAAAACAGATCATGTGCATGGCTCAGTGTTGGATAGTGTTTCGTTCTGTTAATCATAGGGTCACTATGAGTTAGACCTGACTTGTTGGCACTCAACAACAACAGTTGCATTCACAGGTATTTTGAGATGGGGCCTCACTATTTAGCCCAGGCTGGCCTTGAACTTGTGATCCTCCTACCTCATCCTCCTGAGTGCTGGGATTGCAGGTGTGCACCATCACACATGACCATGGAGTTCCATTTTTAAAATCCATAAACATGCAGTTGTAGTCTTCTTGCCCATAGTAAAGTCCCTGTCTTTGCAGAAATACCCAGTGCTATCTGGGCATGGTGGTGCATGCCTGTAATCCAGCAGTTGGGAAGTTGAGGCAGGAGGATCACAAGTTGGAGGCCAGCTGAGGCTACAGAGTGAGATCTTGTCTGAAAAAAAAACACAAAAAAGAACTACTCAGTGTTACATGAGTAACTGCAGTCCTCCCCCTCTGGTCACAGAGTGCTGTGCGTTGCTCTGCACTGTAGTTTTTGCTTTTAACTCCTATTCTAGGGTGGTTCCCTTCAGTACAGCTGCCCAGTCCTTGCTTTGGTCACAGAAAATTGCAGTTCTGGTGCAGGCTGCCTGGGATATTCCCAGTTTGCTCTGCTGGTGATACTGTAGTGAAAGCTGGTCTATGAGATGTCTCAAACCTACACGTAAAAAATTCATTCAAGAAAACATCACAGGAGTGGCCAGATTGCCCCTACCCTGGCCTGCAGGGAGACGTGACCTGTCTCCCATCTCTCCACAGTGCTTTGACCTGGAGTCATACCTACAGCTCAACTGTGAGCGGGGGACGTGGAGATGTCCTGTGTGCAAGTGAGTCTTGGGGTGTGTGATAAGGGGAGAGCTCAGAAGCTCTTATGGGTGAATTTTCCAACACTGTCAGCAGCTGCACAAGCCGGGTGGATGGAGTTGACAGCACAGGCCCAGAGAGCCTGGCTCAGAGCTGAAACTTCCTGCTAGGTCAACATATACAGGGTCACTCATTGTCCAGAGTGCCCTCACGTAGAGTCACCTTGGACAGTTGCCTCACCTAAGTGAAGGGCTGAGAAGTGACAGTCTGCATCCTGGATGAAGCTGGGCAAGGCCTCTAAGCTGGGCCCTCTTTTTTTTTCCTGCAGCAAGACTGCGTTATTGGAGGGCCTGGAGGTGGACCAGTACATGCTGGGCATCCTGATTTACATTCAGAAGTAAGTGCCCTCTTCCTGCCACTCGGCCTCTTTGGCCACCAGAGGGTAGCCCTGGGTGAGGGCAGTCTTCAGAGCCTCTTCTGACTGCAAAGCAGCTTGGTGCCCTGCCAGAGGCTGTGCACATCCCTTGCCTGAATGGCAGGCTGTTGCTCCAGGCCTGGCACCTTGCTGAGCACCTGGAAGGTGCTGGGTAGCCCAGAGGGTTGAGTAGAGGATCTATTTGGAAATGAACTGCGCCTAAGAAGGGCAGCAGGTGCTGACGGATGGCCTGTGACCGGTCTCCACTTGTCCCTGCCCAGCTCAGACTACGAGGAAATCACCATCGACCCCACGTGTAGCTGGAAGCCAGTGCCAGTGAAGCCAGATGCGCATATCAAGGAAGAGCCGGAAGGGCCAGTGCTGAAGCGTTGCCGCACTGTGAGCCCCGCCCACGTGCTCATGCCCAGCGTGATGGAGATGATCGCAGCCCTCGGCCCTGGTGCTGCTCCCTTTGCCCCCCTGCAGCCCCCTTCAGCCCCTGACCCCAGTGACTACCCCAGCCAGGGTAAGTACAGCCCACACTGCCTCGTGAGAGGGTCGCCGCCCATCTAGATCGCACCTGCGTCAGACCGTGTCCCCTCTGGGCATGACGAGGAGGGCCACCTTAGCCATGGGCTAGGAAGCAGGCACTGAGACCACCCTTCCGGGGGTGGAGTAAGGGATGCTTTGCCAGCATCCTGCACTCGTCCCATGTTGGGTGTGTCAGGGCCCAGCCCGCACGTGTGGGTCCCACTTCACCCGAGGCCTCCCCTCCTAGGGCTGTCCCAAGGCCAGTTCCCCTAGCAGCAAGGGGAGGAGGTGGGTGAGTGGATGGTTCCCCCAGGGTGCAGTCGGCCTCCTTTCTGGCCCCCCACCCACGTGAGCCCTCCTGACCCAACTCTCACAGGTTCCAACTTCATGGGGCCAGGAACCTTTCCAGAGTCTTTCCCGCCTGCCACACCCAGCACCCCAAGCCTTGCTGAATTCACCCCAGGGCCACCTCCCATCTCCTACCAGTCCGACATTCCCAGCAGCCTCCTGACTCCAGAAAAGTCTGCTCCCTGCCTCTCGGGCCAGGTCAGTGCTGTGCCGAGCAGCCCCTCAGGGGGCAGAGGTCCCTCTAGGGCCCCTCAGGCTATCTTAACAAGTTCTATCCACTCTCAGATGGCACCAGTGGGCCACCTGGACCCAGCCCATAACCCCGGGCCACCAGGACTGCACACCTCCAACCTTGGGGCCACCCCAGGTCCTCAGCTGCACCATCCAAACCCTCCCTCCGCGTCCCGCCAGCCCCTGGGCCAAGCAGGTGCGGGGCCTGTCAGCGAGCTGGCCTTCACTCCTGCCCCAGGTGTGATGGGGGCCCCCGGCATGTCTGGGGCGGGGGAGGCCTCAGAGCCCACTCTGGAGGTGAGTACCAGGTGCCAGGCTGGGGTGTGCGTGGGAGCTGCTGGGGGCGGCTTATCTGTGTGCCCTGGGTCTGTGTGCCTCGCAGAAGGGAAGCTGGTGACCCTCAGCGCTGGCTGGGTGACCAACCCCATGCAGCACTGTCTTTCACACGTTGGGCAGGTGGAGTCCGTGTGTGCTCAACAAGGGGCCTGGCCCTGAGGTCTGGACATCTTGGCCAGTGTGTGAACGGTCCCCAGGCCAACTTGGCCTGGGGACCTGAGTGGTTCTGCGCCTGGACGCGCGTGTGGTGTGTGAGCCCAGGCTCAGTGCATTAAAGACCCTGGAGGGTCTGGGGCCATCACAGCAGCTCAGTGAAGTTCCACGTGGAAAACATGAGAATGGGCAGCCCAGAGCAGAACTTACCAGGGCTTGGATTCTCTCACCTGCACTCACCCCTGGAATCATGCTGGGGAGTCCCTGTGGGGCCTGTGCCCCCAGTGCACAGCTGGGCCCCTGCGGGTGGGCACTCTGCTCCTGGTTCTGGTGGCTCCCAGTCCCTGAGCAGAGCTGCTCCACAGGGAGGTGGGTACAGGCACCCCAATTGCCAGGGGAGGGGCTGCTTGGCATCCCCACCGGGGTGCAGGGGTGGCTTGGTCACCTGGATGTTGGACAGAGTCCAGGCTGCTCACGTGTTTGCTTTGTCCTCAGCTGCTCCCAGAACTGACCAGCCCTGACGAGCTGCTCTCTTACCTGGGCCCGCCTGACCTCCCCACAAACAGCAACGACGACCTGCTCTCTCTCTTTGAGAACAACTGATCCGTGTCCCCCACCTGGCACAGACACACTCAGATGTCACTGCAGCCCGCCTTTCTTGCCCAGTCCTGTAGGAGACCCTGCAGTCCACCCCAGACCTCCCCACACACACTCGGGAGGCCAGGGCCTGCACTCTGCCACCCTGCTGAACTAGAAGCAGCCCCGCTGTGTCCGAGGGCCTCCCCACCTTCTCTCCCTGAGGCCTGCTGTGTGCAGACCCGAAGCCCTGATCTCATGGCCTTGCCGCCCCCACCCCGCCTGCTCCCGCCCAGCCTGCATCTTGCCCAGCTCTGCTGTTTCCCCTCCTGTGTGTGACGAGCCTGGCTGTGTCCCCTCAGCCTGCGGCTCAGAACCACACAGAAGGCCAGCCTTCAGGAGGCCTGAAGCGCTCCCCCGGCCCAGCCATGGGTGGGATGGGGGGCTGTAAAGCACAACAGAGTGCGCAGCGCAGAGACAATAGCCGCTGGGAAAGGGAGGGCCCTGCTCTGGCAGCTGCTCAGCTGTGGGCTGGGCTGTCCCCGTGCCTTCTGCCCCTTCCCAGGTTCAAAGGGAGGTTGGGGAGGGGGACAGACCATGTGTTCCGGCCTGGCCCAGGGTGGTAGGGACACAGCGTCTCCATGGGCTGCTCCCCCAAGTTCCCCGTCTTTGTGAAAGTGAAGAGTTAGTACAGCTGTGTTTTTTAAAAGCCACCTTCTGTCTCCGCCCTCTGAGCCACGCCCAGGTTGGGGAGAAAGCCATTGCCTCTGCTGGCCCTGGGCCAAGCCTGCAGGCCAGCCCTGACCTGTCATGTTTCCTGTCTGTGCGATCTCTATTAAAGGACTCCCTCTTGGTGGGCCTCTCCAAGTCCCTCCTTCGTGCTGGGGGCTGTGGTCTCCCTTGGGACCAGGCCCAACCTGTGGTAGCTCTTAGGGCCCCCTCTTGAGCTCTGGATGATCTGAGCCAAATCTCATCTGTTCCCACCCCATGGTAAATTTCCTTTTCTCTGGAATTTTCCAGGTTGGCTTCAGCCACAGAACAAGTTTATGAAGTGTTCTAGGCTTGCCCAGGGGACATTGCTACCATGTCACCATCCTTGGTTGTGCCCTAGGGCAGGGAGCCAGCTGTCAGGTGACCCCAGCCCAGCCCAGGCCTCCCCAGTGCTGGGCTTTGTCCCTGGGAAGCCTCTGCTTGCTGCCCTCTGGAGGGGCAGAGGTGTTTCCTGGCCACTGTCTTCCCTTCCAGCTTGGGGTCCAAGTGGCCGCCTTTGCTGAAGGGTGTGGGAGGATTGTGGAGTGGGATAGGAGCAAGGCCTACCCTGTGCATGGTGCTAGAGAAGCCTTCTGTTTGGAGCTGCAGCTGTAGGGTGGAAGGGTACCATTGACAGGTGGGGGCAGCCTTGTCTCCTGAAGGAGTCCTCTGGCCAGGGGGCAGCAAGTGAAGTGTCAGGACCAAGAGCAACCAGGGCAAGGGTGTGTGAGGACAGTGCTAGGCGGAGCCCCCAGAGTGTTGGGGGCGCCTATCCACGCAGCCAGGGACAAGTCTGAATGCTCCTGGCTGGAAAAAAGAAGCCAGGAGACTGGGACAGAAGACTATAAACTGCCCAAAAACCCACCAGAGGATGATGAGTGCAGAACAATGGCCAGGATATTCCAAAGCAGGGAACATGGACAAAGCCCTCTACACTGTCAAGAGCAGGTCTCAGAAGCAATGTGGAAAAAAGGAAGGCGCAGAAGCTCAAATGATGCCATCTTAGAAGAGCTCAAGGATACAGGACTCTTTATCTCCTATCTCCGGGAAAAGCACGTCCCCGCCTGTGGGGAGGGGCAGGTGTGCTCAGGAAGAGCGAATGTGTTGCGAATTTCTTGTCTCAAGGTGAGTGGTGGCTTCACGGGCTTTCACTTCATTGCACTTTGTCACCGTTTGTGTGCCAAGTATTACATAACTTTAAAAACAAAGCTGACTGGACAGAACACACATTCTTCTCAAGTACAAATACAACATTCTCCAGGACTTAACCATGTCTCAATAAATTAAAGAGACTGAAATCCTGCCTTCTGTGATCACAATGGGACAAAACTAGAAATCAGTAGCAGAAAGAAAATTTGGAAATGTCACAAATATGTGGAAATTAACACTCCCCCCCAAGTACTGAGGGAGTTGAACCCAGAGCCTTGCGTATACTTTGCAAGTGCTCTACCACTGGGCTGCACCCCCTACCATTTTTTTATCTTGAGACAAGATCTTGCTAAATTGTGCAAGCTGCTTCTGATCTCAAACCTGTGATCCTCCCGCCTCAGCTTCCTGAGTCACTGGGATTACCCATGTGTATCATAGCACCTTTTTGGTTTATTTTTTATTTTTATCTTTTAATTTGAAGATAGCGTCTCACTGTGTAACCCAGGCTAGCCTCAAACTTGCCATCTTCCATCCCAGCCTCCCAAGTCTTGGAATCACAAGTCTGACATGCACAGCTCTTGACAGTGTAGCAGTCAGTCAAAGAAAAAAATTTAGGGGAAGTTAGAAAATACTAAGCAGTGCATGATGGTGCATGTTTGTAATCCCATCAATTTTGAAGGCTGAGGCAGGAGGATGCTAAGTTTGAAGCCAGAGGCAGCCTGTGTAATCTAGCAAAATCCTGTTTCAATTTAAAAAATAAGGGGTTGGGGATACAGCTCAGAGGCAGAGCACTTGACAAAGTTTGCATGAGGCCCCAGGTTCAACCCCTCCACCCGATAAAAAAAGAACAGATGCCAAGCTGCCTCAAACTCCCCCAGACACCAAAGAATGGGAGTGCTTCCTGATTCCTGTGAGAGACCTGTCTCCTTTCCCCCTGCCTTGGGCTTCTCTGGCCCTTCCCATGTCCCACTTTACCCACTCTAGGTCTTGGTTCAAAGACAGAAGCCAGGACATGAGTGCCACCAGAGAAAAGTCTAGACGTGGCCAAGGAAACATTTAACTGGCCCGGGGGCTGCTGACACCTTTTTCCTTGTCTTTTTCTTCCTTCCGCAATTTACCTTTTGTATCAGAGGTTATTGACAGCTTGTCTAGTGGCTTTTTTTTAAGCTGTCAAAACTAGAACACAGATGTGAGGTGTGCCCACTGGCCCAAACCCGACTCCAGACACGCACCCCCACACTCCCAGCTTTGCCTGATCTTGAACTTCAGGTCTCCATGTCTGCACCCTTTTATCAGACTTACTTGAAGCTCAGATTTTAATTTTCATTTCCCTATAAGATGTTTCTGTCTCAGTTGTGACCTGGGGGCTACTGGTGGACACCCCTCCCTCCCTCCTTCACCCCAACTCTTCTCCGGCCCAGCCTTCCCGGGCATTAACCAGGCTCTGGAGAGGTTGCAAGTGACTGACCAATTTGGACCAGCTCAGGAAGGAAGGGACTCAAAATAACAGTATTGTAAGCATCATCAAGGCATTAGAGACAGCTGGACAAGGGGAGACACCCTCCCAGAAGGTCTTCTCGACATTACTCTGTGGGCTTCATTCTTAGCTAGTGGCTGGGCCCCTGAGCCTCGCGTCTCAGCGGCGTGCTGCATGAAGGGCTGACTGGCAGCAACTCCTGGGCCCAAGTTGAAAATCTAAGGTCGGGCTCTTTTTGGCTCAGCCGGGCAGGCCCCACAACAACTAGCATGGGTTTGGGAGCACGCCCCCAAAGCAGGGGAACAGTTGAAAAAGGGAGGCCAGGCAGCCTCCCGTGGCCCCTGCTTGCTCTGGCTTCCCCATACCCTGTACCTGCACACTTCAGCACCTTAGCCTAGTTCTGGCGTCAGCCAACCTGTGTTCCTGGTGGAGGCCTCTATTTCTAGAATAGATGCGACCTCCTGCTGCAGCTTCCCATGACTGTGACAAGTACCTTTTGTAGTCCTCATCGTGGCTGATCAGCTAGTAGTGATTATTTTTCTCACCACTTTATTTTTAAAATGTACAGCACTTGTGTAACCTTAAGATCCAGCAACTATGACTATTTTGCCATGATGACCTCTGGAGCTGCTGTCTTTTTCAACATATTTCCATTTATGTAAACACACTGTTGTTACCAATTTAGGAAAGCAAGTTATAGACAAAATAAACACTTATAAATACTTGAGCATGCATCTTAGAAAACTAAGAATGTTCTCTTGTATAACCGCATGACCATTATCACACCTGAGAAAATGAACAGTAATTCCAAAGTATCTATTACATTCACATGCCCCAATTATAATTCTATTTTGCAATCCAGAATCTAATCAAGATTCACATTTTGCATCTGGTTGTCAAATCTCTTCAGTTTCTTTTGATCTAGAACAATATTTTTATTTCATTACATTGATCTTTCACAGCTCAGGAATGTTGCTATGTAGAACTTCCCCCGAATGTTCCTCCTGTATCATTCTTTCCTCTTTCACCATTTCTCTAGTCACTTGGAAGGCTAGCATACACACAAGGTTCCATCTCCGCCACATCAATCTTTTAAAAAATTCTTGATCAGAGCCAGGTGCTGTGGCACACTTCTGTAATCCCAGTGGCTTGAGAGGTAGAGGCAGGAAGATTGCAAGTTTGAGGCCAGAGGTAACCTGTGTAACTTAGTGAGACCCTGACTCAAGATAAAAACAGGCTAGGGGTGAAACTTAGTTGGTAGAGCCCTCGCAAAGTATGTGCAAATACTTGGGTTCACCTCCAAGTATTGCCAAAAAAATATTTTTAAAAAAAAGGGGCTGGGGTGAAGCTCAGTGGAGTGCTTGCCAAGTATGTACAAGGCCTGCGTTCAGCCCCAGTACTGTAAAATGAGAATCTTGGCTGGAGGAGCCCCTGATTTTTAACTCATTTTCCTAGTTAGAGTACGTATGGCAAGGGCACCGTTATCCTGGTATGTCCCAGTGCCAGTAAAATTTGTGAAAAACCCTGGAACCAGTGGAGCTGCCTCCAGCACTGCCACACCTAGCACATCCGTCCCGAGGGTCCCCCTCCTTCTTGGTGTCCTGGCTAGGGACGTGCACTTGCAGGCCAGCAAGCACTGTCCAAGCGCAGCAAGGATGGCTGGGCTTAACCCAGACACTTGCCTGGTCCCTCTGCCTGGATGAAGGTAGGCCTGCTCTTCACCAGTTTGACCAGGAGCACAGGCATCCTTCTCTGTTGCTTTAGCAACTCCGGCCAGTCCATGTGGCCCCAGGGAACCGGCCATCGAGGTTGATGTCAAGGGCGTCTCTGCCCTCCCCTGTGCTGTCAGACCTTCCTGTCAGCTGGAATGTGGGTGTCAAGTTTGCTCTTGACCTTGAGGTCTATGCCATATGGAGTGGTGGAAATACAAGATGACAAAAGCCTGGCCTCCAGAAACTGTGGAGCCGTCATGCTGGCCTGCCTGAGCAGCCAGACCTTGGACATGGGAGGAAATGAGAGCCATGCTGTCCAGCCAGGCTTGCCTGGTGTTTTCTGCCTCCAAGCCAAGCCTGGTCCTGACTGCAGCCTCCCAGAACCCCAGAGCCTGGAAGGGAGACGGGTGACCCAGAGGGCAGAGCAGCTCCTAAGCCGCATGGCCTGTCCAGTTTACCTCAGCAGAGATCCTGAGTACATCCTGCTCTCCTGTGGTCTCTCTCTCCCCCAGCTCTCATGGGAACCCCAAGTCAGAACCACTGACCAACATGTCAGCTTTATTCATAATTGCAAAAACTTTGGTGGGGTAACGCAGGAGGATCACCTGAGCTCAGGACTTCAAGACCAGCCTGGGCAACACAGCGAGACCCCATCTGAAAAACACAAGCTGGGTGTAATGGCACACGCTTATGGTCCCAGCACTTGGGATGCTGAGGCAGGAGGATCACAAGTTCAAGGCCAATCTGGGCTGCACAGTGAGTCCCTGTCCCCTCACCCCCCCCCACCCCCCGCAAAAAAAAAAAAATCTAGATTTAGAAGCAACCTCAAGCTGCATGTGCACAGAGCAGAGGTGGCCTGTGCTGGGAAGGGCTGTATTCGGGTTAATGCTCCGCTGTCACTGTCAGGAAATTGAGACATTTGGGTGCAGGGTCCACGTTTCATTTTGCACTTGGAAACTGGAATTATGTAGTTTGTCCTGGGAGAAAGAGATGAGAGGTAGAGGGGAGAACAGCTACCAGGGGCTGAAAGCTGAACCAAGATTTCAGAGGTGGCACAGCCTTGGAGAAGCAGCACATTGTGGGACAAGTGGCATAGCCTGAGAGAGGTTAGCAGTCCCACCCACCCAGGAGGAGGCCATTGGGATTCCCTGGAGCAAGAACCACATCCCTGTGACTGCAGGAGAAAGGAGGCCTCTTCCCCAGGATTTTCAGTCTAGTCCGTGGGAAGGTCCCCCTGGGCAGATTTGCCATCCTTAACCAAATGCCATCAGTTTACAGCCTGGACCTGAGTGCCTGATCTTGGCACTCAGAGTGGGGTTAACTGCACCCAGAACACATACCATTTAGCAGTTCCCCAGAGGGAATTAGGGTGCTGTTGGCAAAAGAGCAGGAAAACTGATCTGGCAGGAGGTCCTGGCATCTGCCTATGTGACAGCTGACTCTGCTGTGATTCCATAGCAGTGCATATATATATGTGTATATGGCTGCGAATTAGGTCCAGGGCCTTGTGCATACCAAGCACAATCTATCACTGAGCTCCACTCCCACCCCACTACAATATTTTCCATTCCCACCAGTAGTGCACAAGGGTTCCAGCTTCCCCCCATCCACCTCCAGCCCTTGTTTTATGTTTTTAATCATAGCCACCATGAGTGGGAGTGGTGTCTCATTGTATCTTGACATATTTTCCTGATGGCTAATGATTTTGAACATTCTTTCTGGGCTTACTTGTCACTTGTCCATCTTGGGAGAAATGTCTACATCCCAGGCTTGCCTTTTGTAGTTACCAACCTCAGTCAGGCAGGAAACCTCTGCATTTTCCAGGATGTACGGTAACTGTGTGCCACATACGTTCAACCTCATGAATACCCAAAGAAACACAAGATATTAGAAGCTAGGCGCAGTGACACACACCTGTAATCCCAGCAACTCAGGAGGCGAAGGCAGGAGGATCGCGAGTTCGAGATCAGAGGCAGCCTGTGTAACTTAGTGAGACCCCTGTCTCAAAATAAAAAGTAAAATATGGGCTAAGAGTGCACCTCAGTGGTAGAGTGCTTGCATGAGTGAGGCACTGAATTCAACTCCCAGTACAGTCAAGAAAACCAACTAGAGGACTCAAATGTATGTTACACTTAATAAATGAGGGGAAAAGGTCAGAACGCTACCCCCTCCTGTAAGTAGGATGTGCCCCCAGCTCTTTCTGGCTGCAATGCTTAAAGCTTCTTACATGTGCCATTTATAAAATGCTCCGCAACTCCTACTAAGTTCTATGAATTGATCCAAAATGAGACAAAAATCATATGCACAAAGATTTAATCACATACTATACTTTTAATTGGGGCAAGAATGCTTCCCCCCCAATTTTTGCAAATTTTTTTTTCCTTCTTTTCTTTTTTTAAGAGATGGACTCTTGGCCGGGTGTGGTGGCGCATACCTGTAATCCCAGCAGCTTGGGAGGCAGAGACAGGAGGATTGCAGGTTCAAGACCAGAGGCAGTCTGTGTAATTTAGCGAGACCCTGTCTCACAAAAGTTAAAAAATGGGCTGGGGATGCAGCTCAGTGGTCCAGCACTTGCAAAGCATGCAAGCGCAAGGTCCTGGGTTCAACTCCCAGTACTGAAAAAAAAAAAAAGGAGAGAGATGGGCTCTCACTATATTGCCCAGGCTGGCTTTAAACTGCTGGGCTCAAGTAATCCTCCTGCCTCAGCTTCCTGAGTAGGTGAGACTATAACCAGGCACCACTGAAATTGGCAGACTCTTCCCAATCTTTATTTTAATTTCACACTTATGGAAAAGCTAAAAGAGTGACTCAGTGGACACCCATCTACCTCTCACCCTCATTTACCACTTGCTAACATTGTGCATCACTTGCTTTATTGCTCTATTTTTTCCTGAACCACTTGAAAAATAAGTTGCAAATACCATGTGACTTTACTCCTAAATATTCAAGCATGGATCTCTTAGTGACACAGACATTCTCCTGTGAAACACATTTACCTTACACGTTAATATTGTCATTAATTTGATAAATATTGCATATTGTAATGTCTTCAATTGTTTCAGAAATGCCCTTTACATTTTTTTTTTTCAGTACTAAGGGGTTGAACCCAGGGCCTCCCACATGCTTTACAAGCACTGGACCACTGAGCTGCACCCCCAGTGCATTTTTATTTTTAACTTTTTATTTTGAGACAGAATCTCACTAAGTTACACAGGCTGCCTCTGGTCTCAAACTTATGATCCTCCTGCCTCTGCCTTCCAAATCACTAGGATTGTAGGTGTGAGCCACAATAGCTTATTTATATTTATTTTATTTTATTTTATAGTACCTTAGGGTTGAATCCACATACTTTTCAAGTGCTCTACCACTGAGCTGCACACATAGCCTCTTCTTTATCTTTTTGTTTATTTAGTCTTGAGGCAGGGTCTCGCCAAACCACACAGACTGCCTCTGGCCTTGAATTTGAGATCCTCCTGCTCTGTCTCCAATTAGCAAGCACTGGTTGCACTTGACTGTCATGTCTCCTCTCCTTTCACCTAGAAGATTCTGCTGACCTTTTTTTTTTTTTAGACAGGGTCTCCAACTCGGAGGCAGAGGCAGGAGGATCACAAGTTCTAGACTGGAGGCAGTCTGTGTAATTTAGTGAAACCCTGTCTCAAAAAGTTAAAAAAAAAAAGGGGGGCTAGGGGTGCAGCTCAGTTGTACAGCACTTGCAAAGCATGCAAGCACGAGGCCCTGGGCTCAACCCCCAGTACCAGGAAAAAATATATATATATAGGATCTTACTGAGCAGCCCAGGCTGGCCTTGAACTCCCTATATAGACCAGACTGGCCTCGAACTTACGTCCATCCTCCTGCCTCTGCCTTCCCAGTGCTGGGATTACAGGCATGCACCACCACACCCAGCTTTTTTCTTCTTTTCCCTTCATAAAATGGAACTTTTGAAGATTGCAGACCATGTGTCTTTGGAGTCATCTCTTGCTTAGATTCAGATCAGACACTTCTGTCCAGACTCTACCCAGGAGCTGTGGGCACATTCTACAGTCCCTCTCAGGACTCCATCATGTCAGTTTGTCCCATCCCTTGGGGCTCTTAGGTCTGACGCCCTGGCTCCGTGGTGCCCAGTAGAGTCTCTAGGAATCGGCAAGTGCCCTGCAGAGTGGAGACGTCCTGTTCAGCAGCATCATTCCAGCAATGGCTCTTGAGAGTCTTCGACAGTGTCGTGACTGTACTGCAAAGCACAGGTGTTTCTCTTCCCTCTCCTCATAGGAGACCAGAGTCTCTCCTCTACAGGAGAGCCCCTCAACCACACACGTCTATCTTTTAGGATCTCTATAAGCCTGATTTATTTCTGTTCAGTGTGTTTTTATTACCACCTGCCATTATTATTATTATTTTCATCCTTAAATTGATCCAGATTTGACTGGGGGAACTTGGCTTCTGTGTCCTTTTGACACAGCCTCATTAGAGTCTGAACATGTTCTTACTTCCAGGCACTGCAAGCTATTCTGGGCTCACCTTGCCCTTTTTGAGCTTCACACTTTGAATCAGCCCTTTCTCCAAGGATTTCTGGTCTCCTTTGAATTGGAAAATTACAGACTTACTTATAAAAATAAAGAAAACTCAGGAAAGATCAAGGTTCAACAATAAAGGAGGTAAGACACTTCTGCTTCATGGAACACCATCTGATAATGTAAAACCTTCATGCAAGAAACTGGACCCACACACAATGCTTCTAAGGTAAAGTTGAAAAATGAGGATTTAATGCTGTGCACACAATGGGATTTGTACTTCTAAAATAAATAAAAAAGGGGCTGGGGATGTGGTTTAGTGAAAGAACACTTGCTTAGCATCCATGAGACCCTGAGTTCAATCCCCAGCAAAGAAAAAAATTAAACAAAATTAAGTAAAAGGAAAAGAAAGAATGAGACCTAGAAAGGTCATTGTTTTGGTTACTTTTGCATCAACATGACCAAAATACCTGACAGAAACAATGTAAGGAGGAAAGTTTATTTTGGCTCACGATTTTGGAGAGGCTCATGTGGTCGTGGTGGGGAAGGCGCAGCAGAGTGGGTGGCCAGAGCGTGTGGTGGAGGAGAGTTGTTCACATCCTGGTGGACCAGGAAACAGATAGTGAGGCTGGAACCAGGGGCTGATGTCACCTTCAAAGTCCTGTCCCCAGTCACCTATTTCCACCAGCTAGTTTCCACCTCCTAAAGTTTCCACAACCTCCCCAGACAGTGCCACCAGCAGGGGCCAAGTGTTCAAACATGAGCCTGTGAGGGACATTTTATATTTAAACCATAATAGCCATTAGTCCATTCAGGCTACTGTAACAAAATACCTCCCGACTGGGTGATTTATCAGCAACAGAAATTTATCTCTCACAGTTGCAGAGGCTGGAAGTACAAGATCCAGAAGGTGCAGAGTGGCATCTGGCCAGAGCCTGTTCTCCACCCCATTGAGGCAGCACCTCCTCACTGAGTTCAAGCTTCTTTTACAGAGGCACTAATCCCATTCCAGGCTGAGATTTAGCTCAGTCAGTAGGGCATGGCTCTGCAGTCCCTGAGATCCTGAGTTCAATTTCCAGCAACGCAAAAGTGGGAGAAGGATGTGGCAATCCAGTCCCGAAGCAATCCTGAAACAGTCAGCCATTGAAAACCCTATAAGGGCCACTATGAGTCGGATACGATACGACAGCACCTAACAACAACAACAATCCCATGCCAGGGACTGGGGTTTATCTCAGTTGGTAGAGCTCTGCTCCACAGTCTTTAAGGGCCCGAGTTCCATCCCCAGCACTGCAAAAATGGGAGGACATGGTGGGGGCCTCTAGCAAATATGGCCACTGTGTCACAGAGTTCTGTAAAATTGGCAAAAGGAAGTCTCACCACAATTAGGTAGGATTACTTCTCTTTCCGGTCTGGGATTTAGCTCAGTTGGTAGAGCGCTGCTCTTCAGTCTCTGAGGTCCCTGGTTCAATTCCTAGCACCCCAAAAATGTAAGAAGGACCTGGCAATCCACTCCCAAGGCAATCCTGAAACAGTCTGCCATTGAAAACCCTATGAGGGTCGCTAAGAGCCGGATACCGACTCGATGGCACCTAACAACAACAACGACTTCTCTTTCCACTATGACTTGATTGTTATCCCATGTCCCCTTCTGCTGCATGGGGCTGGAGTTGCTGAAGACATTTGTGGGATCCAGCTCAGAGGACATTGAGTCAGGATCCACTTGGGATGGGCTTAGTGTATATGTGCAGATGGCTCAGAGTGAATGTGTCACACTGTGCCAGTGTGGAGGGACCTCCAAGGACACTCCTCTACTGATTGTGCTAGGTCACTTGGCATCACCACATAAAAGCCAGGTCTCAGAAAGAGCGTGCCCCGGACACCTGCACCAGAGGTTCAGGAGCGGAAAAGAAGCAAGGCTCAGAGTGGGTGGGGCCAGTCCAAGGAGAATCCCTCCAATCCCCACAAGTATCAGGTGGTTTAGGGAGAGGACTCAGTTTTCATTTTTGTCTTGGATATTGTATAAAGTGACATATGCAATGATAAGTGCAATGTGTATGGTTGAGACATCGTTGACATGACAGTCGTCCCTTGATATTCTCCAGGGGATTGGTTCCAGAACCCCCTAGGTACCAAAATCCTGGGTGGCCAGGCACATTCCTATAATCCTAGAGACTCAGGAGTCACAGGCTTGAGAATCACAAGTCAGAGGCCAAAGGTAGCTTGTGTAACTTAGTGAGACCCTGTCTCAAAATTAAAAAAAAATAAAAATGGGCTTGGATGCAGCTCAGTGGTAGAGCACTTGCAAAGTATGTGCAAGGCCCTAGGTTCAACCCCTTAGAACCACCAAAAAAGAAAAAAAAAAGAAAGAAAAGAAAAGAAAACCATCTCTAGATGTTCAAGTTCTTCATATAAAATGGCATAGTGTTTGTATATAATCTACACACATCTTCCCAAATAATTTCAATCATGTCTGTTATTGTTAGGTGCCATGGAGTCAGGTCTGACTCCTAGCGATCCTATGTACAACAGGACAAAACACTCCCCAACACTGTGCCGTGCTCAGCACTATGTCAGTGCCTTCCTGTTATTCATAGGACTTTTATGGCTGATTGTTTTTTGGAGTGGGTTGCCAGGTTCTTCTCTCAAGCCTACAGCAGTCAGTATTCCTGGGTAGTCTCCCATCCAAGGACTAGCCAGGCCTGACCCTGCTGTGCTTCTGAGATCTGACAGGATTGGATGCCAGGGTGGTATCACCTCTACACGACTTGTAATACCTAATGTGATGTGAATCCTGTGTAAAGAATTGTTACACTATTGTTTAGTCAATAATGACAAGAAAAATGTCTGAACATGTTCGGTACAGATACAATTTTTTCCTAAATACTTTTGATCTGAAGTCCGTTGGATCCATAAATGTGGAATCCATGGGTATGGAGCGCTCTGTGTGTGTGTGTTTATAGATTTACATATGTTCACGTATGTTTGTGGGAAGCTTGTGAAGTAGAATTTGTTAGAATTGTTCTGTTCTTTTTGGGGAAATGGTACTTGGGGGTTGAACACAGGGCCTCACACTTTGCAAGTACTCTACCATGAGGCTATACCCCCAGTCCATTTTTTACTTTTTATTGTGAGCCAGGGACTAGCTAAGTTATGTAGGCTGCCTCTGGCCTCAAACCTCTGATCCTCCTGCTTCCACCTCTAAAGTCACTGGGATTACAGGCATGTGCCACCTTGCCCGATGAATCCTTATGTTGTTAAGACACAAACCTGTAATATGTTTGCAAACTGAAGCTGACTTGCAAGTTAGTCTGTTTTGTTTTGTTTTGCAGTGCTGGGGGCTGTTAAGCCAGGGCCTCACACATGCTAGGCAAGTGCTCTACCACTGAGCTGCACCCCCAACCCCTGTCTTCCTTTCTCCCTTCCTTTCTCCTTCCTCCTTTCTTCCTTCCTTGCTCTTGCTTTTCTTCTTTTTTTCTTTTTTGCAGTACTCAGGGGCTGAACCCAGGGCCTTGTGCATATTTTACAAGTGCTCTACAACTGGGCTGCACCCCCAGCCCATTTTTTATTTTTTATTTTGAGACAGAGTTTTGCTAAGTTACCCAGGCTGCCTTTGGACTCAAATTTGCAATCCTGCTGCCTTTGCTTCCCAGGTTTCTGGGATTACAGGTATGTGTCTGTCCATCCTTGCTTCCAAGGAGCACTCTGGTTGCACTTCTTCTAGGACAGATTTGTTGGTTCTTTTGGCAGTCCATGGTATATTCAATAGTCATCTCCAGCACCATAATTCAAAAGCATCGATTCTTTTTCTGTCTCCCTTGTTCAGTGTCCAGATTTCACAAGCATATGATGTGACTGAAAATACTGTGGCATGAGTCAGGCACACCTTCATCTTCAATGTGGTATCTTTACTTTTTGACACTTTAAAGAGGTCTTTTGCCTTACTTTTCCCAATGCAATGCATCTTTTGATTTCTTGACTGCTGCTTCCACAGGTGTTGATTGTAGAACCAAGTAAAGCAAAATCTTGGGCAACCTCCATTTATTATGAAGTTCCATACTGATCCAGTTGTAAGGATTTTTGTTTTCTTGATGTTGAGTCACAGTCCATACTGAAGGCTGTGTTCTTTGATCTTCATCAGTAAATGTTTCAAATCCTCTTCACTTTCAATAAGCAGAATTTGTGTCATCTACATAATTCAGGTTGTTAATGAGTTTTCCTCTAATCACAATGCCACATTCATCTTCATAAAGTCCAGCTTGAAGGATTGTTTGCTCAGCATAGAGATTGAAAAGGTGTGGTGAAATGATACAGCCCTGACGTTCACCTTTCTTGACTTTAAACCAAGCAATGTTTCCTTGTTCTATTCGAATCACTGCCTTCTGGTCCATGTACAGATTCCTCACGAATACAATTAAGTGCTCTGATATTCCCATTTTTTCCCAGTGTTATACATAATTTGTTATGATCCACAAAGTCAAATGCCTTTGCGTAGTTGATAAAACATAGATAGACATCTTTCTGGTATTCTCTGTTTTCAGCTAATATCCGTCTGACATCAGCAATGATGTCCCTGGTTCCACGCCCTCGTCTGAATTCAGCTTGATTTTCCAGTGGATCCCTATCTACATACTGCTACACTCACTTTTGACTGATCTTTATCAAATTTTATTTATGTTTGATATTAATGATATTGTTAAATAATTTCCACATTTGGTTGGATCCCCTTTCTTGGGAATAGGCACAAAAATGGATCTCTTCCAGTCAGTTGGCCAGGTAGCAGTTTTCCAAGTCTCTTGGCATAGACAAATGAGCACCTCCAGTGCTGCATCTGTTTGTTGAAACATCTCTATTGGTATTCCATGGATTCCTGGGGCCTTGTGTTTCACCAATTCCTTCAAGGCAGTTTCCACCTCTTCCTTCAGTACCACTGGTTGCTTTCATGTGCATCCTCAGACACCAGCCCTCAGCTGTCTGTGCTAGTCCCTGAGGCCTCGCCCTGCTCCCCACCAACCCCTCCCTCATCAGCTTGCAGGGCTGTCTACTCCAGGGTGAGTCCCAAGCCTGGGTCTCCACACAATGCCTCTTTCAGGGCAGGACCATCTAGGTACCAGGCAGGGACTCCTGGGCCACAGTGAGGGAGGCCTCAGGGCTGGGGGAGGCCTCAGGTCTCCAGAGGAAGGTGAGGGTCCCAGGCTGCTGGTAGGGCCAAAGGAACCAGAAGGCCAGGATCAGGGGCCTTTGGTGGGGGTGGCAGCAAGGCTAGCTGGCAAAGGGAGAGGTGGCCAGCCCTCTGCTCTCTGGGGGGTTGGAGGAGGGCAGAGTCTTACTTTCTGTGTCTGAGGCAGGGTGATAGCCTCAGAGTCTGAGTAGAGGGACAGGCTAATCCCTGATTCTGGGCAGGTGGACAGAAGCCACTTTAGGCCGTTCACTGGGCACAGACTGGGAGCCAATGTCCCAGCTCCTCTTCCTGCTCTTGTCTCCATCTCCTTGGCTTCTCTCACTGGCTCTGCCAAAGAGCTCGAAATGGGCAATGTGTCTTCTCCCACCAATGTCCCCCCAGCGTTCTGCTTGGGTATCACTGCTTTGACCTCTCACTGTTCCTGAAATTACTCACTCTCCACAGCCCTCTATGTTCAGTTCCTTCACCCTCAAGAAGTTCTACTTTCATAAAAATCTGCTCACCATTTTATGGTTTATTGTGCCCCTATGTTGCCCAGGCTGTTCTTCAACTCCTGGGCTCAAGTTGTCCTCCTGCCTCAACCTCCCATGTAACTAGTACTGTAGGCATGTACACTATACCTAGCTTTCTCCTTATGGTTTTTGTGATACATGTAAGCAATGCCTAGCACATGTTATTGTTGTTGTTAGGTGCCCTTGAGTTGATGTCTGACTCATAGCTACCCTACAAACAACAGGTGAAACAGTCTTGTTAGTACTTCTCTACTATTTGGAGAATTTTTGATAGTTGATTGTTTTTTGGGAGTGGGCTGCTGGGTCCTTATCCCAGCACGTAACAGGCACTAAATAAGCATCTATTAACCTTGCATTGTTGTATAAGATTCTAATAATACTGAGAGCATGAAAATTGCTTCATGACTCACTCTTCCTCCTTCCCCCACGCCCCACCCTCACCCAGATAACTGTTAGATTTCATATCAACATCATTCATACATGCATATCAACATCATTCATACATGCATAAGATCATGCTGTATGACTGCAGACCACTCAAAAACAGATCATCAGTCTTTCCAAACCATAAAATCCTCCTTCCTTTTTAGCAGCAGTGTAATATTCCATTGTACATACAGGCCACAGCTGACAGACCAACCTCCTATGAATAGACATTTAGAGCTGGGTGGGATGGCACATGCCTATAATCCCCATGACTCTGGAGGCAGAAGCAGAAGGATGGCAAGTTAAATGCCAGAGCAGCCTGCTTAACTTAGTGAAACCTTGACTCAAAATAAAAAATAAAAGGGGTTGGGAGGGCAGATCAGTGGTAGAGCGCTTGCAAAGTAGACATGAGGTCCTTGGTTCAGCCCCAAGTACCACAAAAATGAAAACAAAAACAGATATTTAGGGGCCAGAGTGCTGCAGGGTGGTAGAGTGCTTACCTAGCACACATCAATCATTGGGTTTGATCCCCAGCACTAAAAATCCCATGCATAGAGATTTAGGTGATTTCCAACATTTTTGCTTTTATAGATAGTTGTATAATGAGCACATGTATGTGTTCACCTCCCTATACAAAAAAGTATAAACCTGCCTTATCATCTTGTCAGGGTTAGTTTCCAGAAAGCATTATGTGGTGTAAGGTTGTGTGTCTCAGAGTTCCCTTTCCAAACTGCCATCCCAATAGAGGACACAGTTGTCATGCCCCTGCCAGGCCCAGGCCTTATTTCCAGTTTTAACCTTCACTAGAATGAATGCTATTGATAATTGCTGTGTTGTTATGATTCGTATTTCTTTGGTTATTAGTGCAACTAATCCTCTCTTTTGCAGCTCATATGACTCACAAATTCATTTTCTTTGTTTCCTTCTTGTTGTGGCTTGTATTTTAAGTGTCCCCCAGGGGTTTGGGTGTCAAAGCCTTGGTCCCCAGCTTGTGGTGCTATTGGAAACTTTGGGAGTTGGGGCCAGGTTGAACAGGTGGGTCATTGGAGTGTGGCCATGATGGCATGTGGAGGTCCTGGCCTGTTCTCTCTTTCTCTGCTTCTTGCCTGCCAGGAGGTGAGCAGCCTTCCTGCAGCAGCCACTTCAGCCATGAAGGCTCTGCCTGACAGACCTAAAGGGATGGGACCAATCAACCATGGTGGGAAACCTCTGGAACCACCAGCCAAAATAAAGCTTTCCATCTTTTTAAGTTGACAGCAATGGGAAGCATACTAACATACTTCCATAGTTTTCTCCTAACAGAAAGAAACTTCAGCCAGGTGGGATGGTGCATGCCTGTAATCCCAGCGACTCAGGAGGCTGAGGCAGGAGGATTGTGAGTTGAGGCCAGAGGCAGCCTGCACAACTAAATGAGACCTTGTCTCAAAATTTAGAATAAAAAAGGAGTTTGGGGTACAGCTTAGTAGTCAAGTCCTTGCCTAGAATATGCAAGGCCCTGGTATTGAAAGAAAGAAAAGAAAGAAGGAGAAAGAAAGAAAAGGACAGAAAGAAAGAAAGAAAAAAAGAAAGGAAGGAAGGAAGGAAGGAAAGTAATTAAGTTAGTTCAGAATAAATGAGTTACTGAGGGTGTACTTTTAAGGGTTGTCCCTGACCCTTCCCCCTGACCTCTCTGTCTCTGTCTGTTTGTCTGTCTGTCTCTCCGTCTCTCTGTTTTCTGCTTTGCTATTGCTGTAAAGTGACCAGCTTTGCTAAAGCATGTTCCTTGCCATGATGCTCTGTGTCACGAAGGCTTAGAAACAATGGAGCCACATGACCATGGACAGAAACCTCTGAAATCATGAGCCAAAATAAATCTTTCCTCTTAGCCGGGCATGGTGGTGCACACCTGTAATTCCATCACTCAGGAGGCTGAGGCAGGAAGATCTCCGCAAGTTTGAGGCTGGCCTGGACTTCCTAGCAAGTTCCAAGACAGCCTGGGCTACACAGTGAGACCGTATCTCAAAAAAACCTTCCCCTCCTCTAAGCTGTGCCTTCCATGTTTATATTTATTGTCATAGTGTGGGAAAGGTGATTAATGCACCCAGGCTTTGGCATTCCATTATAGCAGCACCCAAAGGACTGAGACAAACTGACCAAATAATGTGGAGTCACAGGCTGAAACTAAGGCAAAGGCAAGAACTCAAGGAGGAAAAACTACCATTAAAATCATTTTTTTGCTAGGTGCAGCAGTGCACACCCGTCATCCCAGTGACACGGGAGGCAGAGGCAGGAGGATTGCAGGTTTGAGGCCAGTTAGCAAGACCCTGTCTCAAGATGAAAAGTCAAAAAGGGACTGGGGTGTAGCCCAGTGGCAGAGCAGGTGCAAAGTATGTGCAAGGCTCTGGGGTCAGCCCCCAGTACTGTAAAAATAAAATCACCTTTTTATCAGGTACCATGGCCCAGTGACTTGGGAGGCTGAGGTGGGAGGATGTCAGGATCAAGTGCAACTCAGAGAGCCCCTGTCTCAAAATGAAAAATGAAAAGGGGCTAGGGGTGCAGTTCAGTGATGGAGCACTTGCCTAGCCTCCGTGAGGCCCTAGGTTCAACCCCCGAGTACTGCAAAAATCAGTCAATCAATCAGTCCAGTCAATCAGAGCTGGTTGGTTGCTGAGGGCATTTGCCAGTTCCTTAAAAGGAGCTACAAAGCTGAGTGGGTGTTTGATGGCCTTTTTGGGCAAGGGGAACCAAAGCCAAGGCTCAGGGTCCACCCAGGACAGGGAATGTGATACCTCCCCCCAAGAACTTTACGTTGCACCCCAGAGTAAGGGAAATCCAGAGGAGACCCAACTCTGCAAGGACTTGTCCTAGTAAATATGACCTGATGAGATTTAACTTTATCTTTAAAAAGATGGTTACTTGTCTCAATACCATTGGGCATTCCCTTCTCTTCCCCTTGATTTTTTTTTTTTATGATTTTTTTTTTCTTTTAACACTTAAAAAGTGGTTTTCTTCTTTTTCTTTTTCTTTTTTCTTTTCAAGATAAGATCTCACTATGTAACCCAGGCTGGTCTGGAACTCACTATGTAGGCCAGGCTGGCCTTGAAATCTCTATTCCTTCTGACTCAGTCTCCCTAGTTCTAGGATTATAGGCATGTACCACCATGTCCGGCTAAAAAGTGTTTTTCCACTCTCCGTCACTACTGTTTCTAGCTGTATTCTTGGTTTCTTCCTCTGTTTTTTTTTTTTCAGACTAGAGTGCTGAACCTCAGGGCCTCATGCATACTTTGCAAGCACTCGACCACTGAGCTGTAGTCCCAGGCCCTTGGTTATTTTTTGAGACAGGGCTAAGTTATGTAAGCTGCCTGTGGCCTGAGCTTTAGACCCCCTGCATCTGCCTCCTGAGTCATTGGGACTGCAGGCTTGTGCCACTGCACCTGGCAATATTTTAATTTTTAAAATTTTAATTAACTAATTAATTTTATTTTTTATTTTAAAATCTTTGAGACAGGGTCTTGCTGTGTAGCCCAGGCTGGTTTGGAAGTCACTTGGTAGATCAGGTTGTCCTCTAACTCCTATTGATCCTCCTGCCTCAGCCTCCTGAGTGCTGGGATTACAGGTGTGCACCACCATGCCAGCTTCCCCTTACTGTTTTATTCTCTCATTGCTTTCAACATTTTCTTCTCTATTTTTGGTCTCCAGTTTTACCCTAATGTGCCTGGATACAGTTTTGTTTTGGTAGTGCTAGGGAAGTGTTCTACCACTAAGCTACCTCCCTAGCTTGATGCTTGCTTGTTTTTAACCCTCTTTTGAGACTGATGAGCTCTTGGCTCAGTTTGCATATTTCATTAATGTTTAGAAAGTATCTGTTTAAATATTTCTTTTGCCTCAGTCACCCTCTCTATCCATCTGTCTTGTCCTTCTGGGACTCCAATTACATATATGTTAGACTGTGATATTGTCTCCTAGACCTGGTGTGCTTTTATTTTTTTACTATTTATTTTTTATTATTATTATTTTTTTAGTACTGGGGTTGAACACAGGGCCTTATGTATGCTAAGCAAGTGGTCTACCACTGAGCTGCATCCCCAGCACCTTTGTTATTTCTTGAGGCAGGGTATCACTAAATTTCACAGGCTGCCTCTGGTGTCTAACTCAAGATTCTCCTGCCTAAGCCTTCCAAGCTTCTGGGATTATAGGCGTGGGCCTACCAAACAGTATAACTTCTATTGAATTGTCCTCAAATTCACACTCTTTCCTCTGCTGGGCTTAGTCTGTGTGAAGTCCATAACAGAATCATTCAGCTGGGTGTGGTGGGGCATGCCTATAATCCCAATGCCTGGGAGGTTGAGGCAGGAAGATTGTGAACTTGAGGCCAGCTTGGGTTACACAGTGAGACCCTGGCTTAAAAAATATTTCATATCAGATATAATATTTTTCTTTTGCAGCATTTCCACTTGGTTTTTCCTCATGGCTTCTGTATCTCTGCTAAAATATCCCACCCTTTTCATACATACATGTCTCTGCAATATCATGCTATTTGTCATGGCTAATACCTCTGTCTGATAATGCAGGATATCTCTGAGCTTGGTTCTATTGACTGTCCTCTGTCATATAATCTTGCTTTGCCTGGTGTCTGTTTTTAAGGTTCTCCAGATAAATAGAACCAATAGGGACCACACATGCACACACACACAAGGATTTTTTCTTTAGGTATTGGGGGTTGAACCCAGGGCATCACGCTTGTATGCTTTGCAAGTGCTGGACAACTGAGCTGCACACCCAGCCCATTTTTTTTCTTTTTGAGACAGGGTCTTACTAAATTACACAGACTGCCTCTGGTCTCGAACTTGCGATCCTCCTGCCTCCACCTCCTGAGCCGCTAGGATTACAGGCATTCACCACCATGCCCGGCTACACAGACAGGGATTTTTTGTTTTTGTTTTAATAAGGAATTTGCGCACATGATTGTGGCTGTTGAGAAGTCCTAAGAGCTGCAGCCCCAGGACGGTGCATGTTATAAGTTCTAGTTCATAGGGTAATAAGCTGTAGACCCAGGAAAAGCCAATGCTCCAGTTTGAGTCTGAGGACGGAAAAAAGTTGATATCCCAGTTTGAAGGAGTTTGTTTTCAAATGTTAGGGATTGTGTGTAAAAGAACAGTAAAGACTAACGTGCGTGAATAGTGGCTCTGCCTGGATAGTGGCCTTCCTCCGTCTGGCAGCTGTTGGGGTCTAGCCAGTCTGCAGCGAGTTGGGTATGTAGGGACTTGGCTGTGGGCCCGGCTCTGCTGGCTGCGCATTGTTTGAAGATGACAGCTTCCTTTGGCAGGGCTGGCATCTGAGTGTCAGCTGGTCTGCTGCAGCCTCACTTCAGTGGGGCAGCCTACTGCCCCTCCCTAGAAATAACCGGCTGCTGCTTAGCCATCAGTGTGACCCCTGGAGATGCCTGTGGCATTTCTTCCAATTCCTTTTGTTCCCGGGACACATGAGGCCATGCGCCTGTACCCATGGGCAGCCACAGGCTCACGGGTGCCAATGTGGCGTTGGGTGTGTTTTTCCCATCTGGACTGCTGCTATACCCTCAGGTGCTGCAGATTCACAAGGCTGGCTGCTGCTCACACCTTTCCCCAGGGGATTGAAGCCAGGGCCTCTTGAATGCCAGGCAAGCACTGTGCGCTGAGCTGCACCTCCAGCTCCAAGTGTATGTTTGAAAGACAGAACAATGAGTATTGATGAGGATGTAGAGAAATTGGAGCCCTGTGCATTGTTGCAGAGAATGTACATGGTGCAGACACTGTGGACAACAGGATGGTGGTCCCTCAAAACATAAACAGAATTATCTTTATGGATAACAGAATTATCCCAGGGCCTCTCTACAAGATCCCTTGTGTTGAGAGGGCTTCCCTCGGTGCTCCTCCATCCTCAGACTCTGGCATGCCTGGAGGTCTGTGCCACACGTGGCTTCTTGATTCTCTGATCCAGCCTTCAATCTTTCTCACAAACACTCAGTAATAGCACTTAAAAAAGAGTGGCTGGAACTGGGCGTGGTGGTGTACACCTGTAATCCCAGTGACTTGGGAGGCAGAGGCAGGAGGATCACAGGTTTGAGGCCAGAAGCAGCCCACATAATTTAGCAAGACCCTGTCTCAAGATAAAAAATAAAAAAGGGGTTAGGGGTGCAGCTTAGTGGTAGTGTGTGGCCAAAAAATATGCGCAAGGTCCTGGGTTCAACCCCCCAGCACAGAAAACAACAACAACAACAACAACAACAACAACAACAACAAAAAACAAAACAAAAAGGAAGGAAGAAGAGAAGAAATGAAACAAAAAGAAAGGAAAAGAAAAGAAAAGCACCTCACCTATAATCCCAGCGACTTGGGAGGCTGAGGCAGGAGGATCGTAAGTTTCTTGTTTTTTTGGTTTTTTTTTTGCGGTAGTGGGGGTTGAATCCAGGACCTCGCGCCTGCATACTCTGCAAGTGCTGGACCACTGAGCTGCACCCCCAGCCCATTTTTTTACTTTTTGAGACAGAGTCTCACTAAATTACGCAGACTGCCTCCAGTCTCGAACTTGCGAGGATCACAAGTTTAAGGCCAGAGGCAGCCTGTGTAACTTAGTGAGACCCTGTCTCAACATAAAAGCATAAAAAATGGCCTGTGGATGCAGCCCAGCGGCAGAGCACTTGCAAAGTAAGTGTGAGGCCCTAGGTTCAATGCCCAAATACCAAAAAAAAAAAAAAAAAAAAAAAAAAAAAAAAAAAAAAAAAAAAAAAAAAAAAAAAAAAAAAAAAAAAAAAAAAAAAAAAAAAAAAAAAAAAAAAAAAAAAAAAAAAAAAAAAAAAAAAAAAAAAAGAAAAAAAAAAAAGAAAAAACAAAACAAACAAACAAAAAATAGAGAAGAAGGGAGTATTCAAGGCAGTAAAAACAGAAAAGAAAAAGCCACCAAAGAAAGGAAGCTTCCCCAGCAGGAAGTAGTGAAAGGAACCAGCCTAAAGTGGGCAGTGTGGGTCTCAGAAGGAGCAGTTTCCATTGAGCCTTGGGAGCAGAACCATATAAGACAAGATACTCTGTTCCGAAGTGTCTGCTTTGATAAGTTCCAGTATCTGGACTTTTATCCCCTATTACGTTCTCTCTGAGACACTTTTTGTTGTTGTTGTTGTTGCAGTACTGGGGGTTGTACCCAAGGCCTCGCACTTGCATGCTCTGCAATTGCTGGACCACTGAGCTGTACCCTCAGCCCATTTTTTGACTTTTTTTTGAGACAGGGTCTCGCTAAATTACGCAGACTGCCTCCTCCACCTTGCGAGCCGCTGGGATTACAGGCGTGCACCACTGCACCCGGTTTCTGAGACACTTTTGAGACAAGCACTTGTTTGTGAGATCCTATGGACAGAAACTCCATTTGAGTTACTGAGTTCTGCTGGCTGGTGTAAAACACCTCCAGCAGATCAGGGCCCTGTGGAGTTCAGCCACAGCTGCTTTTAGTCTGATTTTTCCAAATAGGGTATGGGCAGCCCCACATTCCTGGGGTTCCCTGTCTACGGATAATTGACAGTAAGGAAGTCCAGTTCCATTCTAGTGCAGGAGTCTCTATAACATTGACTTGCCCAATGAAAACACGAGCATTTCTTTTCTTTTTTGAGACACAATCTTGCTCTGTACTCCAAGTTGGTCTGGAACTCCCAATCCTCCTGCCTCAGCCTTCTGAGTGCTAGGATCACAGGCGTGTGCCACCATGCTTGGGCACATTTGTATTCTTGATTTTACATAGTTTACGCCTGTGTCATGAAACAAGAAGACTTAGGACCTTTTTGTGACAGTGTTGATGGTGATGAGAAAGCAGGACATGAGGAACAGACGCCAAGGATGATTTCATCATTGCTTCCTTTCTTTTTCTCTCCCTCCACCCTCTCTCTCTTTCCAGGCCAATTTGGAATTCTAGCCCAGGCTGGCCTTGAATTGTGATTTTCCTGACTCAGTCTCTCAAATGCTGAGATTGCAGTCATGTGCCACTACACAGCTTCAAATTTATTTATTAATTTTTTTCCAGTGCTGGAGGTGGAAGCCAGGGCCTCATGCATGCTAGGCAATCACTCCAACACTGAGCTATACCCAGCCCTCCACAGTCATTTATTTCATAGGTGTTCCTAATTGCTCTATATTTCAGGATGGAGAGAGAAGTTGAGAAAATTTATATCTGCTGGCGTTGGGTAATTATTTTCATTGTCAGATGAAAACCAATAGCTTCCTCAAGGTCAATAAACCATGAGGGGACACAGAGGAAGCAAAAATGCAGTTACCAGTTCTGGCTTTGCTAACACTCATTAGCTGATTACTCCGAGCAACGAACTGGAACCTCACTTTCCCCATCTGTAAAACGGGTATAGCGAAGTGGTTGTGGAAGTAAAACACACTTTAAATTCCTAGGCAGGTTCGTGAAGAATAACAATGGCAAGAGGTGAGACGCCTGATTTCATCTACCATGTTCTCATTTGTGTCTCACGGTAACTCTATTCTGGTTTGGAGATGAAAAAATTGAGTTTTTTGTTTGTTTTGCTTGTTTTTCAGACAGGGTCTTGCTGTGTAGCCCAGACTGGCCTCCACCTCCTGTCGATCCTCCCACTTCAGTCTCCAGAGGGCTGAGATTACAGGCCCGCGACACCACACCCTTCCGCAAACTGAGTATTTATTTATTTAGCAGTACTGTGGGGGCTGAACCCAGGGCCTAGCACATAGGCAAGCTCTCCACCACTGAGCTCTACCCCCGGGCTCTGTTACTTTAAATTTAATTTTGAGACAGGGTCTCGTTAAATTGCCAGGCTTCCTCTGGCCTCGAGCTCAAGATCCTCCTGCCTCAGCCTCCCAAGTAGCTGGGATTACAGGTGTGAGCAACGGCGATGGGTTCTAGGAAGTGAGTTTTAAAGACATCAAATGACATTCTGAATATTGCAACTATGTGGCAGGCCAGAACATAATATAAATTCCCTTTTTAAGGTTTGCTGAACAAAAGACTACAGACTCATAAGTGCAATTTAGTAAAAGTATTATTACATCTTTGCCTGAAGGAATTCACTTTTAAATTGAGGTTCTCACCCAAAATCAGAGCACGATCCACCTCTAAAAGGCGGGGTTGGAGGGTGTGAAGCAAGGACTGAAAACAAAAAGAAAGCAAAAATGTGCACAGCGCGTCCTCTCGGGCCGTTTCAGTGGCTGCCTCCTGCAGAAAATTCATGCAGAACGCACAAGATATTTTCGGAAAGTAGGGCGTTTGGAGAGCATTTCATAACGTCTCATGCAGAGGCCCGTCTCATGCTCCCGGGATGCTCGGAGGCAACCTCGACCCGACCGTGGACAGGCGTGCGCCAGGCGGGAGGCGGCGCCAGGCATGGTCCCCGGGACGCCGTCCGCACCGAGGCAGCTAAGCGCAGAGTCGGGCGCGACACCCCTCGACCTTGAGCGCGCGGCGCGACCTTGCGGCCTGCGTTCGCCTCAGTCGCCCACTCTGTGTAATGGGGCGATGGCCATCGGGGGGAGGGCCTGGCTCCGGCTGCGGCCGGCGCACCCTGTGGGCCGCCTCCGCAGCGCTCCGACCCTCCGGACCCTCCCGCGCAGACCGAGCCACCACCCTGCGCCGCACCCACTGCGTCGGGGCCCGCGGGCGGGAACCGGCCTCCGCGCGCCAGGGCGCACGCGCGCCTCTGGTCCCCGCCCCACCCGCCCTAGCTTCCGCCCATAGGCCAGCTACACCGTCACTCCGGCCCGGGCCGCCGTTGCGATTGGCCATGGCTGAGGCGCGCGACAGGGCTGTAGGCGGGGTCCGGACCCGATATAAAGGCAGCGGGCGGCCAGGCTCGTGCCGCCTTGCAGACGCCACCGTCCTCGGAGTCCCTCGCGGTTAGCCATGGTCAACCCTACCGTGTTCTTCGACATCGCCGTCGACGGCGAGCCCTTGGGCCGTGTCTCCTTCGAGGTCGGGCGGCGGCAGCGGTGGCGGCGGAGTGGGGTCCCGGGAGTGGGGGGAGGGAAGGCGGGCGGCTGCGCCCCGAGGGCTCGGGCGCGGGCCGGTCCTCTTGAGCGGGCGCGGACGGCGGCGCCATTTCCTGACGAGGGGCCATTTTGGGAGGCCGGCCGGGCGACAGGACGGCTGCGGACAAAGGCGGGGGGCGGCGGGGGAGGGGAGGGCGCGCGCCCCGCACGCCATCCTCACCGCGCCCCGCGGCCCACGTGGCCGCGCCCTGCCCCGCCGGCCAGGCGCACGTGCTCGGCGGCGTTGTCCGTGCTCCGCGGGCCGTTGGGCCCCGCCTTTGGCTCGGCGCGGCCTCGGGGCCTTTGTGGGCCCCACACCTCGAGGGCTCGGTGGGACCCCGGCGCTACCCTGGTGGCGCTAGCGCCCGCAGTGGCGACGCTGCGAGGCCCCCGAGGATGAGGTGGTCGGGGCGTGGCCGCCCCGGTCTAGCCCGGGAGAGCCATTTAGAGAGGCCCGGACGTCCTCTGCGCCCCCACCCCCGAGCGGAAGCGGGAGCGGGCCCGCCTTCCGCCGCAGTGCCGGCGCAGGCGGGGCGGCGCTCTCGAGCCCCTCCCGGTGTCGCTCGGTAACGGGCGTGCTGAGACTGGCCGCTGCCGCACTCCTCTGATTAGGGGAATTGCCAGTGGCTGGTTCCCCGATTAGTTTTGAAGGTGATTAACGATTGAAAGTAAGTAATTGCTACAGGATATATAAATTCGGCGTGTTTCTGGCAGTTAAATGCTAAGTTGGATACTAGTCTGGTTAACACGAGTAGAGCTTAGTATCTTTATCATGTTAAACCACTTCTCAGAAACCCGCCAAAGGGTAGGTTTTACGATCTTATTCTAGAAGTAGGATTCTCCCACATGTAGTCTTCATGAGAGCAGAGAGGACTTCCTTATTGCCTCCTGTGTGCACAGTGCCTGGCACATAGTAGGCGCGTAAACATTTGGAGAAACTTTAGATCTGATCAGCTTTTATCTGTAGTCAGAGGTGGTAATTGACAAGGGCCCATGTGGAAACTTGGCCTGATCTTAATGTTGTGCAGCAGGTTAGTATCAGCCAGAGTTTTTAATGGAAATGAGGCAGAACCTGCAGGTCCATTTGTGAGAATAGAGATGAAACTGCCAAGAAGGGCTTTAAGAGACATTAGAAACAGTTTTTATACCCACTAATAGGTAAATGACCTGGGAACCCAGAAGTGACTGGTCATCTAATCAATAAAGCTCTGTTAACAGGTTGGAGGTAGTAGCATTGTCATTGCCAGTAACTAAAACGAGTTATTTACTCTCGGTCATGCAGCAGTGCTTGGTATTATTTAGAATTTTGTTTTTAGTTTCCCACATGAAGTTGGGGGTGGTGTTGTACGTTTGAGAAGCCATATATCTATTCACAAGTAGGTGTGATGTATTAAAAGTTCTGAGTCACTTTTTTAAGAGCCTCTCACTATTTAAGTCATTACTTGTCCTGGATTTTTGGCATGTCTTTGGGTCTCATATTTCTTAACCCAAGTCTGCATTGCCTTAAGGCTGTCCAGCAGTTCTTATTTGGGATTCAAAGTAATTGCTAGCCAAGATGCCTTGGGACATCTGTAATCCCAGCTATTCTGGAGGCTGGGGCAGGAGGGTCACAAGTTTGAGGCCAGAGGCTAGCCTGCACAATTTATTGAGGTCCTTCCTATCTCAAAAATAAAAAGTTTAAAAAGGTGAAGGGGGATGCAGCAAAGTGTTGGAACACTTGCATGGCATGTATGAGGTCCTGGGCTCATCCCACAGTACTGCCCAAAAGAACAAAACTACACAAAGTATTTACTGCAGAAACATTCTCTACTAGTGAGAAAATGGATTTGATTCAGAAGGCCCTGAAGATGTGGGTACTAAGTAACAAAAATATTTTTAAGCATATGTTGGTAACTGTCACTTTCTCTTACAGCTGTTTGCAGACAAAGTTCCAAAGACTGCAGGTTGGTTCGATTTTTCTAAGTTTAACAAAGAGAGTGCAGATGAAACAATTTGAGTCTGTGTTTGTGTATGTATGTACGTACGTACATATGTGTATATATATATCTTTAACAGAAAACTTCCGTGCTCTGAGCACTGGAGAGAAAGGATTTGGTTATAAGGGTTCCTGCTTTCACAGAGTTATTCCAGGATTCATGTGCCAGGTATGAAATTTTCCGATTTTTGAGTTCCCTTTATTTGAGATTGAGTCAAAATATTTCAGATGTACTTTAAGTTCTACCCAGTTTGAACTTGACTTTTAAAATTTGAGCCTTGCAGCCTTAGCATACTTTATAGTTATGTAGGTTCCTGTCATGTTCACAGGGTGGTGACTTCACACGTCATAATGGCACTGGTGGCAAGTCCATTTATGGAGAGAAATTTGATGATGAGAACTTCATCCTGAAGCATACAGGTCCTGGCATCTTATCCATGGCAAATGCTGGACCAAACACAAATGGCTCCCAGTTTTTCATCTGCACTGCCAAGACTGACTGGTAAGGATGGAACACAATGCAGCTAAAAGACTAAATGAGCTGGGTGCCATGGCACACGCCTGTAATTCCAGCAACTCAGGAGGCTGAGGCAGGAGGATTGTGAGTTTGAGGCCAGAGGTAGCCTGTGTAACTTAGTGAGACCCTGAAGGGGTTGGGGGTGCATCTCAGTGGTAGAGCACTTTCCTAGCATGCAGGGAGGCCCTGGGTTCTTCCAGTACTCTTGGCTCCTGCCCCTGGAAATAAAGCATTGCTCTGAGGATTAGTTGCTTCATCCCATCTATTCCATCTCTAATGTAGTAGAAGTGCACATGCATATTTACAAATTTATCTGGTGTGGTATAGAATGCACAGTATTGTAAGAGGGCCTTTTGCTGTGAGGTTCAGTTAGGGGTGTGCAAGGTAATGGCCGGTGCTTAATAGAAAATGTGGATAAGCCACCCTCCTTATGTTCTTGATGCTGTTGTATTGGTTTGTAGGCAGCATGGTCTGCTTGTTCATCTCTAGTTATTGGTAGTGTTAGTGATTGTTCTTTTTTTAGGTTGGATGGCAAGCATGTGGTCTTTGGGAAGGTCAAAGAGGGCATGAACATTGTGGAAGCCATGGAGCGTTTTGGGTCCAGGAATGGCAAGACCAGCAAGAAGATCACCATTACTGACTGTGGACAACTCTAATACATTTGACTTGTGTTTCTCTTAACCACCAGACCATTCCTTCTGTAATTCAAGAGAGCACCCCTCCATCCTATCTGCTCACAGTATCCTATAATCTTTGTGCTCTTGCTGCAGTTCTTTGGGTTCCATATTTTCCTTATTCCCCTCCAAGTCTAGCTGGATTGCAGAGCTAAGTTTATGATTATGAATAAAATCTAAAGAACAACTTGTCCATGTTGGGTTAGTGTTGATGTAGGCATCATTTTAAACAGCAGGATACTTAGATAATTCACAGAGTTTTTGCCCTACCTCACCCAAGAGGTCCGTGTCGGTGAGTATCCCAGGTGAGTATCCCGCAGGTACACTCGGAAGTGGTGGTTGAAAAATGTAGACGGGAATGGGAAGAAACAGAGACCCAGAACTTTGAATGGATTGTATTCAGGTAGTACTGGTGTTCCTATAATAGCAGTAGGAAATGACAACTTGATGCTTTTAAAGGTGTCAAGATGACTACTGTCACAGGCTGGAGGAGGGGGTTGAGTGGTAAAGCCCTTGGCCTATTAGCTGCAAAATAACTGTAGGAAATCTAGCCTGGTGTGGTACATGCTTGTGACTTCAGGAACTTGAGAGGTCGAGCCAGGAGGGTCACAGGTTCCAGCCCACAGACAGCATGTATAATGTAGCATGATGCTGCCTCAGAAATTTATCAGGCTCATTTTTTTCCACAAAGCTTTAACAGTCTGTTTTCCTTCCTTCTGAAGACAGGGTTTAGCTGTGTAGCCCAGCCTGGCCTCTGTCCCAAATAGACCCTTTTGCCTTGGCTTCCTGAGTTGTGGGATTATAGGCCTGTGCCATTGCAGCTGGTTTCTGGTTATATTCTTGCATGGAAATTTGTCTAAACTTAGTGGGAGAGGGTCCTTGGGCCATGTTCTTGAAACATCTGGGATTGTTTCTATTTCAGTTTGGGAATAGGATCTTGCCCTTGTGTTCACTGGATCTGAGACCTGCACTGTGCTGAGTTTCACCTTCAGCCCAGATCAAGAGTGTTAGGTGCTATTGAGTTGGGTCTGATTGATAGGAACCCTGTGTGCAACAGAATGAAACTACCTGATGCTACCATGCACTGGATCTCTGTTTAAGCCCATTGTCAGTCCATCTAGTTGATCTTTGTTTTCTTCATTATGCCACCACTCAAATGTGATAACTTCCAGGAATTGGTCCCTCCTCCCCACATGTCCAAAATGTGAGATGGAATCTAGCTGTCCTTGTTCCAGGAACACTCTGGTAGCACTTCTAGGATGGATCTGTTGATTCTTTTGGCATTTAATGATATATTCAATATTCGTTCCCAGCACCATAATTCACAAGCATGTGTGACTGAAAATACCATGGTATGTCAGGCACACCTTTGTCTTCATTGTGACATCTTTGCTTTTCAATACTTCAGAGGCCTCTTGCAACAGTATGGTGCTGGAAATAAGACATATTGAAGGAAATCCATCAAAGGATGAGCTACAGATGCAAGCAAAGAGTGCCAGACCTCCCTTGCAGTGTATACATACAGTGCCTGTGCTAGCTGATCCATCCACTGGATTTCCTTTTCAGTCTGTTGATAATGTTCGGTGTTTTTTTTTTTTTTTCCTTTTTTTATGCTGAGGATGGAGCATAGGACCTCATCACCTGTTGTGCAAATGCTCTGTGACTGAGCTGTGCCCACAACCTGGCCCATGATTTTGTAAAGGTGTGCACAAGTTGTATCCATTTGGCTGTGTCTCATATTCTGCCTAATATACTTTTCAGTCCTGGTGTGGGTTTGGGTTCTGCCATCAAAATGTAAGGTCATTCTTCACAAGGCTCAGTTTTTTAGGCTCCTGGGGGGGATTTTGTACCACTCTCTGAGATGCTATTCTTTTCTCTGGTAATCTGCAATCTTTTTAGCTAGCACATCTGCATGCTTGGAATAGGAAGGGGACCTTCCCTCAGCAGCATGATCTCAGGCATCACTGAGTAGGAAGGCTGGGCACTAGGTGTTCTGGTCCAGTAAGGTGCTTTGTAGGACAGTGGATCAATGATTTTCAAATGATGGATCAATGAATTAGAAGGGTGGCTCCATGACTATCAGCTTCCTGTCACTATAACAGAGTACTTGAGACAAAGAGTAAAGGTTTATTGGCCCAGGGTTCATTTCATGATTAGGCAGACCCACTGCGTTTAGATCCCTTGCCCCTGGTGGGGTTCAATGGCAATGGAAAGGAGCCCCTGGCAGAGCAAACTGCTCACCTCATGGTCAGGAAGCAAAGCAGGAAAAGGGAGGGGCCAGGATCCTATATCCCTCAAGGGCACACTCCCCAGGACTTAGAGCCATCCCTCTAGGTTCCACTTCCAAAAGGGTCCACCACTTCCCAAGTGTCCCCACCCTGGGACCAAGCCTTTAATACATGGGCTGTTGAAAGACGTTCAGCATCAAAACTATAGCAATGGCCTGTGGGAGGATGTATTAGTGACCTTGTACAGCATGTCAACAACCTTGTAAAAGAGTGTGGATCAGGACCTTGCAGAGAGTGGGTAGTGGAGAGGTTTGTTCTTGGACTGGGCTCCTCATGCCAAAGGAAGAAGGTGTCAGAAGACGGCACTGGCATTTATCCCAAGAACAACTTGTGAATTTTAAAGTTCTCCCACTGCTATCTACCAGCAGCCATGTTAGACTAATCCACAGCTCTGGGGATCTACTCCTGGGTTACTGCCTTAGGGTCAGGGTCCTCTCACCCATGCAACTCTCCCTTCCTTGGGAACTGGTTCTAAAGCCGTTGCTTTCCAGAGGTTCTGTTTCTGCAGTACCCTTTCCTCTTGGCTCTATTGGCACAAGGCTGGCTGTCATGGTCTTGGAGTAGAAAAAGATGCGTGTATTCAGATGTCCCCTGTCTAATCAAGACTAGCTATCTCTGTTTTCAGATTGTCCTTGGCTCTGCCTCCCCTACCTCACCTACCACTCTGCTACCAGACTCACCTTCGTCCTCTTAAACTACAGACTTTCGCAGCCTGGCGCAGTGGCGCAAACCTGTAATCCCAGCGGCTGGGTAGGCGGAGGCAGGATGATTGTAAGTTCGAGACCAGAAGTAGTCTGCATAACTTAGCAAAAACCCTGTCTCAAAAAAAGAAAAGAAAAGAAAAGAAAAAGTTAAAAAATGGGCTGCGTGCCGGGCATGGTGGTGCACGCCTGTGATCCTAGTGGCTCGGGAGGCTGGAGGATCGGAAGTTTGAGACCATAGGCAGTCTGTGTAACTTACCGAGACTCTGTCTCAAAAAAGTAAAAAAAATGGGCTGAGGGTGCAGCTCAGTGGTCCAGCACTTACAGAGCATGCAAATGTGAGGCCCTGGGTTCAACACCCAGTACCACCAAAAAAAGAAAAAGAAAAAAAAAAAAAATTACAGACCTTTGCAATCTCCATCAAAATCCCAATGACATTCTTCACAGAAATAGAAAAAACAATCCTAAAATTCATATGGAAGCACGAAAGACCCCAAATTGCTAAAGCAATCCTGAGCAGAAAGATTGATGCAAGGGGCATCACAATTCTTGATTTCAAAATATATTACAGGGCCATAGTAACAAAAACTGAATGGTACTAAGTGCCAAAAATACAAGCTAGAGAAAAGATAGCTTCTTCAACAAATGCTGCTGGGAGAACTGAATATCCTCATGTAGAAGACTGAAACTAGATCCCCTTCCCTCTCTCACCGTGAACAAAAATCAGCTCAAAATGGATCAAAGACCTGAAACACCTGAAACTTTGAAACTGCTAGGGGAAAACATTTCAATATGCATAGGCTAGGAATTTCTAAATAGGACCCCCAAAAGCACAGGAAACAATACCAAGAATTGACAGATGGGACTGCATGAAATTTAGCTCTTGCATAGCAAAGAACACTAATTTAATTATCAGAGTGGAGAAGTAGCCTATAGAATGGGAGAAAAATCTTTGCCAGCTATACATCAGACAGGGGATTAATATCTATAATATATAAAGAGCTAAAAAAACACAACCCATATACCAAAAAGGCAAACTATCCAATCAAAAAAATGGGCAAAAGAGCTGAACAGAGACCTCTCAAAAGAAGAAATACAAATAGCCAACAGTCATATGAAAAAATGTTCAACATCTTTAGCCACAGGGAAATGGAAATCAAAACTACATTGAGATACCATCTGAACCCAGTCAGAAAAGCATCAACAAAACAAACCATGATAAATGCTAACAAGGATATGCGGAGAAAGGAACCCCACTACCCCTATTACACAGCAAGTGGGAATGTTGATTACTGCAGACACTATGGAAATCAGTGCAGAGGTTCCTCAAAAAAGCAAAAATAGAACTACGGTATCACCCAGGTATACCACTCCTGGGTATATACCCAAAGGAATATGTCAACAAACTATAGAGATACTTGCTCACTTATGTTTACTGCAGCATTATTCACAATAGCCAAGATATGGAATCAACCTAGGTGTCCATTAACACGAGTGGGTAAGGAAAATGTGGTATATATACAACATGAAGAAAAAAGAAGGGTGAAATTTGAGTTCGAGTCTAGAGGCAGCTTGCATAACTGAGACCCTGACTCAAGATAAAAAATAAATTAAAAATGGGCTGGGAGGCGCAGCTCAGTGGAAGAACTCTTGCAAAGTATGTGTGAGGCCCTGGGTTCAACCCTCAAAATAAAATAAAATAAAATAAAATAAATAGTGAAGTTAGAGCATATGCTGGGAAATAGATGGAATAAAGATTTTAAGCAAAATAAGCCAGACCCAGAAAGGTAAACATCTCGTTTTCTTTCATATGTGGATGTTTGGCTTCAATATATATACAATACTAAAATACATAGATCATGAAAGTAGAAGGGACCTATGTAGGGGAGAAAAGGGTGTAAAAGTGGGGTCAACAAGAAAGGGTAATGGCTAATAGGGAAAAGGGTATTATCACATTTTGTACTTAAGACAAAGTCAACCCCTTAACCGCCCACCCCATATATATACAGAGGGAGGGGGACAATTAGGGATGAAGCCATTCAGGGGAAGGGAGTCATGACAGGGTAACGGGGAGGTGAATGTGAGTACTATACAATTATATGCATGTATGGAAATGTAATGAAATCTATTAAGTTGTACACTAAAAAATTACTACTAATAAATAACTGGTAGTGGGGAAGCAAGGGCCTCCATTTAAGGGTCACTGTGTATGAGGAGCACCCATTACACAGTCATGGCGACCCAACTATGTGCAGGCCAGTTGAGCATTGCCCTGCAGTACTTAAACCCCTGCAGCTTGTATTACCTCTTAATCTTCACTGCCTATAGCTCTGCGGATGGCATTTGCCTCAGTTCTCATTCTCTTCTGGAATGTCTCTCCTCCCTCTTTCCTGCTTCTTTCCCCATCTTTCCTTCTCCTCTCCCTCCCTCCCTCCCTTCCTTAAGCCAGATGACCCTTCCTCTAAGGCCCTATCATTCCCAGCTCCTCAGTGGAAACTTTTAACTCTGAGCTGTTTATATTTGGATACATCTGAATACTTGAAAATTTCCTTTTGGGCACTTATAAAAGTCTTAACAGGTGTTACTTGCAGTACCACTCATCTGTCTTCTTGTCATCTTCAACATGCAGCCTGAGCTTGGAATCCTCATATGTGCCTATTTCTTCTACTAGGCTGATTTGAGGTGGCAGCCAGAGAACCAGTCTTTGTGTCAATAACCCTCTTGCAACAGCAGGCTCTCAAAATATATGAGACCCAGAGGAAGTAACACTTAGTGATGGAAGAAACCAAACAGACAGAGGAGCCAATAGATGAAGTAGCTTCAGTATGTGTCCCCAACTGCAGACACAAGGCATCTTCCTGGATGACTGGCATTCACCTGTATTGGGAGCACTGGGGCAGAGTTTCAACAAACCCAAAGGGACGCATTAAGGTTGATTTAGCTGGGTATGTAAGAATGGCTTAATACTGGGAGACTGGTTAAGAGCTGACCTTAAGAGCCTAGATTGTTAAGTGCTGTCGGGTCCAACTCATAGCGATGAAACACTACCCAACACTGCCATGCACACAATCTTTTTTTGTTTGAGCTCACTGTTGCAAGACTTTTCTTCTCATTTTGAGTCCTGCCACATCAGCAAAAGGAGGTCCCAGGGGCTTTACTCCATTCCTATTATTAAGATTGACTCTACCTTGAAGAGACAACTCTTCCCCAGTTGTTTCTTGAATGCCTTTCAGCCTGTGGGGCTCATTTCCCAGCACTATATGTGACAGTGCTTCTCTGCTATTCATAGGGTTTTCAATGGCCAATTGTTTTGGGAATGGGCTGCCAGGTCCTTCTCCCAAGTCAGTCTTAGTCTGGAAGCTCACCTGAAACCTGTCCACCATGGATGGCCCTGCCGGTATCTGAAATACTGGTAGCATAGCTTTAAGCATTACAGGAACACACTAGCCCCCACAGCATGACAAGCTGACAGACACATGAGGGAAGAGCCTAGGTAGTGAGTAGAAAAGCAAAAAACTTACTTAAATATGTAGAATGGTCAGGACCAAGGGCAGAATGTGAATAGTATTCATGAATTCCCAGGAGAGCATTTGAAAATGGACCCACAGGAAAATATTCAGAAGTATGTGGCTACGCTCACAGCTGGAGAAAGTGAATAGAGGGAGAAGAGTGGAATGAGGATTAAGGAATGATGCCGCTGACAGCAATCAGGAGGAAGCTCATTTTGGATTGGGGTGTGTGGGGGATGAAGCCTTTTTGCCAGGGCCAAGACATGAACATAGGGTCTGCTACTAAAATCCACAAGGCTGAGGCAGTTCCCGAGTTACTGTATCTCCATCCATGCTCACCTACATGGAAGGCCTGAATCCACAGGCTTCTGGGAAGTTCCTAATGTGTTCTTCCCCACCAGCCATTCTCAGGAATTGAGGGCTTTATAGGGGTAGGCTGGAAACAGTGCTCCTAGCCACAAGAAGTGTCAGCTGGCGCCATTTCTGTAGAGCACAGTCAAGTGAACACTTAGTGCCATGCTTTTCTGCCTCTGTTCACTCAGGAGGTATGTCTAGTAAGTACTTATTACATAAACTCTGCACAAAGGCCCAGAGGAAGGACAGGCACAAAAACCTAAGCTCTGAAACTCTGACTCTCCACGTGATGGAGCGAAAGTTTTTATGTGCATATTCAAGTGAACAGAACAGTATTTGTAAATGCCACTACATCCCATCACCAGCTGCAAGACCCCTTGTATATTGTCGGGGTCTTTATGCTGAAAGAACCTGGACTTGGGGGTCAGACTGATGTGATTTAAATTCCAGCTGTGCTACCAACTGGAGCCTTGTGACCTTGATTAGGCTTGATAATCTAATATCTTGGAATCTTAATTTCTTTGCCTACAACATGAGGCTACAATTTATTTCCTAGATTTATTTAGAAGGTTAAATGAGATAAATCCACATAAAGCATGTTGGTTCATTTTCTTTTCTTTTTTTTGTGGTTCTGAGGGTTGAACCCAGGGCCTCACACTTACATGCTTTGCAAGTGCTGTACCACTGAGCTGCACCCTCAGCCCATTTTTTCACTTTTTGAGACAGGGTCTTGCTAAATTACACAGACTGGCTCTGGTCTCAAACTTGCGATCCTCCTGCTTCTGCCTCCCAAATTGCTGGGATTACAGGCATGCGCCACAATGCCCAGCTTTGTTGGTTTTCAAAGAAAATGTTCAGTGGCCTTTCCTAGCTATAGAAAAAAACTGGGGGCTGGGGATTTTGCGTACCACATTGAGGCCCTGGGTTCAATCCCTAACAACATGGAGAAAAACATTTTAAGTGTGGGAGATAAACAAACTACATTCTCAGCTGTTTCCTACTTCAGATATGCTGCTTTGGGATAGTGATTCATCTCCCACTGCTTCAATTTCTTTGTCTGTAAACTGAAGCTAATTATTGCCTTCCTGCTGTGGAGATGGAAAATCAAAAGGAACAGGTACAGATGAGGCTCTGGGAGTGCACAGCCTGGCCTGGTGCAGTCAGGGCTGGTGATGTCAGCTCTACTCCAAAACATTCAGCACCAGGAGACCCAGCGCTCAGTATCATTCAAAAGCTGAAAGCAATTGTCCAGAGATTATTTAGTCCAGTCTATCTCTTTTTACACAGAATATATTTAATTTCATCATATAAACTAGGAGCAACTTTACCAACAGAAAACAGGACTATGAGCTACAGACAATAAAAGATCAAATCAATCACAGGTCCGTGGAAAAACTCATGCCAACTAAATAAATGTGCTCAGCCTTTCCATTAATATTAGTATGCTACTCCTTCATTCTTTTTGCTTATAAGCAGTACAGAAAAATCTATTCAACTTTATCATGTAGTATACTCACATCCAGGTAATAACCATGAAAAAGTGTGGGAACCCCATCAGTGGACAGCTCCATCTGTCCATAAAATGCTTTTATTTTTTGCAATACTTGGGGGTTGAATCCAGAGCCTAGTGCATGCTTTACAAGTGCTCTACCACTGGGCTGCACCCCAGTCTACCTTTTATGTTTTGAGACAAAGTCTTGCTAAGTTATGTAGGCTGCCTCTGGCCTTGAACCCACGATCCTCTTGCCTTTGCTTCCTGAGTTGCTGATATTATAGGCATGTGCCACTGCATATGGCTTCTGAGGAAGCTTCTGTATAACTACTAGTCAAAAATGAGATTCACAAATTCTGTAAAAATTTGATTCTCCAACTATGACTACATCCATCCCACCAGGAAGATGGTTTCAGCTCCTGTTTGCTCTCTAGTACCCACCCCCTGAAGGAAGTACCTATCTGTACAGGTCTCTTTGTGGAGTTAATGGGGCTTTTATGTCACACAAAGGCAAAGTAGTTCTTTGGCAGAGAAGAGTTCATATACTTGGTTTCACTGATTTTCATGTATCTAAAGATTCATGGCATACAGAGTAATTTGCAGTTTTCTAGGTGCAGCATTTCATCTTGGGTGCTTGCAGCTAGGGAACAAATGAACAGAACTAATTGCCAGGCACCCCTACTTGAACACAGCTATTTTTTCTCTATTAGTTTGCATGTCACTAATAACTGGTATGTCCTTTGAGGTTTGATGAGATTATGCACATTTCCAATTTGGGGATACAGAAATTATCCCTATTCAACTCTCCAAAAGATTCCCATATTACTTTATCAGCACTATCTCTTAGCATTGAGCATGGTGTTCCCTACAGTAGCCTAAATGACTGGCCTAGAGACTGTTTTCATGTTCTGCATTTTGAGCTTAATCTGCCCTGTACTCACTATGCCGCTAGAAATACAGACTCTTAAAACGCTGCCTGAAAAAACAATCGGCCATCATGGTGATTTCACCAGGGCTTGGAGCTCTCCGGGTGCCAAGCACTTTGGAAATATGGTACATGTGCCCTCTCACTCAGGGATCCAAGAGGGAGGTAGGTACTATTAGCTCCATTTCAGGGATGAAGACAGATTTGAAGAGGTGAAGTTACACAGCCAGGGACTGGCCAACAAAGATTTGAACCTAGCAGGGCACACTGGTGCCCGCCTGTAATCCCAGACTAGGGAAGCAGAAGTGGGAAGATCACAAGTTTGAAGCCAGAGGCAGCACGTGTGACTTAAGAGTGTCTCAAGCTAAAAAAATTTTTAAAAACTGGGGGAGGCTGGTGGTGCAGCTCAGTGGAAGAGCACTTGCCTAGAATATGTGAGACTCCGGGTTCAACCCCCTTGTACAGGGGGAAAAAAAAAAGCCCATTTTTTATTTTTGAGTTAGGGTCTAAGTTATGCAGGCTGCCTCTGGTCTCAAACCAGCAATCCTCCTGGCTCTGCCTCTTGAGTCACTAGGATTATGTGTGCAGATTAGTTGACTTGGGAATCCCTTATGAAAAAAAAATTGAGAATTGGACACTGACTATACACCCCTTTCTCCAGTCTCATTTGTCCAGTGCCTAGAGGTCCCAGACTAAATTTTCCTTTGAGATGGTAATATGGGCCAACACTACAACACATGGTTTACCCAAAAGGCTATATATAAACATCTTAAGCATTCCGAAAGCTAGTGTGCACAAAAATAATCTGAAATTACTTTAAATCAAAGCTCCTCCTAAGCAAATCAAGAATCTTGCTTAAAATTAGATCCACTTATTTGAAAATGTCCATATTCTGCCTGTTTGATTCAATTCAGCACATGTCACAAGACTCATTTCACTGTATTACCAAAACCTCTGAAACCACCACAAAACTTCATCTGATGTAAGAATACTCTCTCTTCTTTAACAGAAATAAAAGAACAGAATAATAAGAACAAAATAGGGGCCAGCCTATAGATGAACTGTGTGACAAATTGTAAGTAATATGTCATTTGTAGAATCTATGTGGTGGGTATAAGAATTATTCACTGTATACTGTTTTTTGTGTTCGTAAAATATCATGATAAAATGTAAAAGAAAAAAATTACAACAAATAAAGCCAGAGATGTCAAAAGCCAGTGTCACATCTCATTATCCTCACCCTCAGTCAGGTATCTTCAGGCCATTTGTGGTAACTTACATAAATGCCATTATTCATTCTCAAGACCTGACTCATGTTGTTTCTCTACTGGATTCTTCCCAAAGGCAGCTCATTTTTCCTAGGTGGTTCAAGTTCTACTTTCTGTTTAAAACCAACAACAAACACCAACAAAACCTCAGGCATGGTGGTGCATACTTATAATCCCAGCACTTGAGGGGCTAAGGCAGGAGGATTCCAAGTTCAAGGCCATCTTGGGGTACATAGTGAGACCATATCTCAAAAAAATAAAACAAAAAATCCTTCTTTCTGCTACAGTACTATTGGATTTGTTCTGTACTACCTAAAACACAGGTCTGATGGGTGTTGTGGCACACACTTGTAATCTCAGCACTAGCAGGTGGGGAGTGGGGAGCAGCTGGCTGAAGCCAGAGGATCAATCACTGCAAACTCCAGGCCAGCCTTGGCTACAGAGTAAGCCTCTCTCACAAAATAGACAAAAAGTAGCCATGTGTGGGAGGATGGCAAATGTAAGGTCAGAGGCAGCCTGTGTAACTTAGCAAGATAGATACTCTTTTAAGATTTAAAAAAAGGGGGGTGGTGGTGGTGTTGGGGATGCAGCTCAGTGGTAGAGCATTTTCGAAGTATGCACAAGGCCCTGGGTTCAACCCTGCAGTACCATAAACAACAACAGAAACAAAAAACCCAAAGAGAAAAAATTTTTTAAAACCCAAACAATAAAATATACGTCTGGAATTATTTAAAAGAGAATTCCAGGTGCTATAGTAGATTGGGTTTTTTCTTTTTTTTCCCAGTGTTGGGGACTGAACCCAAGGCCTCACACATGCTAGGCATGTACTCTACTTCTATGCTAAACCCATACCCCTTCTTTCTACATTTGTGTTAAGTGTTAGAAAATAAAAATATATTCCCAAAGACACAGAGACATGTAACTGTACTACCAAAATGAAATACATATTTGAAGCAATTAACTAGAAAACTCTAGTATAATTTTTTTTTTTAAAAGACAGGGTCTAGTAGTGTAGTTCAAGCTGTTCTAAAACTACATAATCAGGCTGGCCTCCAAGTCATGATTGATCCTCTTGCCTCGGCCTCCTGAGTGGATTATAGGCACGTACCAGCACACCTAGCTCCCAAACATTAATCTTAACAATAAAAACAACAAAAAGCCCCCTAGATCTCACTGACAATTACTGGAAATACAAGGGGGGCAAAAAACAAAAACAAAAAAGAAAACCACACACACAAAAACACAAACCACCACCCTCCAAAACAAAAACAAAAAACCTTCAAAGGATACCATTAGGATACAATCAGTAAAATCCACATTGAGGGACAAATTTATAGGACAAACAGCTCAGTTTCTTCAAGTTAAATTAGAAGAAAAACAGAGAAATCTATAGATTAATATGGAACTTGAGATACCAACAAAATGCAAGATACAGATCTTGTCTGGATCCTGATTCAAACCAACCAACTGTAAAAAGTTATGACATTTTCAGGAAAATCTAAATATTGTTATTTGATATTAAAAAATGTTTTAGCTATCTTAGTGGGACAATGGTATTGAGGTTCTGTTCTAAAAAAGTACCTCATATTTAGAGATATATATCTCTAAAGAATACAGACATGAAAGCAGTATGTCTGTAATGGAGCTCAAGCCAATACATTGGTGGGGGGGCAGGAGTCGATATGGGTAAATAAGACTTACCACAAGACAGCTACTGAAGTTGGAAGATGGGTACATGAGGCTTCATCATACTAGGACTGTTCTACTTTTAAGTATTTGTGAATTTCCATAAAAATACTTTTTAGAAAATGAGTTTTGTTTTGATAATGTTATAAAACATCAAAAATTTTTTTTCTTTGATGAAGACTTCCAGGAAAAAGAATTTTCTGTTGGACCATTAGCTAGTACATTAATTTAAATCTTATAAGTTACTTAGAAACCGAAAAGAAAGGCCATTTTTACAAGAAAAATTAAACTACACCTGATGGCATACACCTGAGACAGGAGGAGCCACGCAACTTCAAGGCCAGCCTGGTCTATGTAGCAAATTTCAGGACAGCCATAGCTACATACCAAGACTGTCTCAAACAAACAAAAAAATGTAAAAATTACGGCATGTTACTGTATCAATAAAAGACAATTAAAAGTTAGAACTTTGCCAGGTGTGCTAGCATACATCTGTAATTCCAGTGATTACAGAGGCAGGAAAATTGCAAGTTCAAGGCCAGAGGCAGCCTGTGCAACTTTTACAAAAAGTAAAAAAGAGGCTAGGATTGCAGTCTAGCGGTAGAGCTTGCAAAGTATGCATGAGACCTTGGGTTCAACTCCCAAGTCCCCCTGCCTCCAAAAAAAAGTTGGAATTCTAAGCCCAAAGGAGAAAAGTTTGATAAATTCAACATGAGTTCTAGGTAACGGTGCGCCCTTGAAGTCGGTAAGAGCTAGTTTGTAACCTAGCTCTGCTGTTTTCTACCTACTGGGTCAATATTTTTGGCAGATCATTAATTTTTGTGAACACTGGGCTCCACATCTTATAAAGTGAGGGTAATAAAATTTCTTGATCAGCAAAGCCCCTTAGTGCAAGGCCTAGCACATGGTAAGTGCTCAGGAAAGGATTCCAACAATTTCACTTCCCCATGGTATGGACATTTTTCCATATTCAAACATCTTTGAAACAGAGCTGTATCTCTTAATTGATGGCATCAGTTCAGAGTTTTTCTTAGTGGTATGTAATAAAAATGGTGCATTACTACAAATTGACAGCATCTAAGATTCAAAATAACATTATCAATCATCATAAAACTATATTCTCAATTTCTGTTTTAAGATTATTCTGAATAACTGAGATTTAAAATATTTCAAAGTATGAGCAAATTATTTCTAATACATCATGAACAGAACAGTTTTGAGACAAATTAATTTTGTAAAAAATGGTTTATCAATTCCATTTTTGTATAAAACACATGGGAGAAACCTAGCCAATCAATACACAACTGTTACCACATGAAAAAGTACTTTATCAAACTCCAAGTCTAAGAACGTACAAATGTTTCTTTTATCATGTCTACCGTAATTGTCTATGCTTTCCCATTTTAACTGTTTTTTTTTTTTAATTCCACATATCCCCATTGTTATCCTTTGTCCCAGTTACAGTACAATGATGGGGAGAAAGAGAGTTAGTTAAAACAACCCTCTAAGCAGTTTTCTGCTGTCCCTTCTTTCCAATCAGAGATTTGTGGATGTGAGGTATCACACCTAGAATGAAATTTTAAAAAGGTATTATTAAAAAAGCTTTTTTTAGCTGCCTATATATTAATGGTTTAGTGCGTCAAGTAAAGCAGAACAATTACACAAAGGAAATTTACATAAGTCCCTTTTTACCTTCTGATCCTATTAAAGAATCTGTATCAAGGGCCACCCCCAAAGGTCTGTGAATCCCTCTAAAACTGAATGTAAGACTGTGATTTACATATATTTTTAGAGTAAATACAACTTTTGTAAGATTCTAAGCGATAATTCAAAATAGATTAAGAATATCCAATCTACCTCTCAGGTTCACTGATCCTGACTCACTTCCATTATTTCAGTCTTTTCAAGGCTATTATGTTAAGTAATTTCTCATGTTCATTTCTCAAACATAGTTTAAAAGGTATGTGGAGCTGGGTGTGATGGCATAAACTTGTAATCCCAGTGACTTGGGAAGCTAAGGCAAATCTGAGGCCAGAGATAGCCTGCACAACTTGGCAAGACCCTGTCTCAAAAAGTAAAAAATAAATTTAACAGCTGGGTGTGGTGGCATACACCTGTAATTTCAACGACCCAGAAGACTGATGTAGGAGGATCACAGGTTCAAGGCCAGAGCCAGCCTGTTTAACTTAGTGAGATATTGTCTCAATTTAAAAAAATAAAAAGGGGCTAGGGGTACAGCTCAATGGAAGAGCACTTGCAAAGTATGCATAAGACTCTGGGTTCAGTCCTCTAGTATTGCAAAAAATAAATAAATAAAAGGCTGTAGCTCACTGGCAGAGCACTTGCCTAGTATGAACAAGGGCCTGGATTCAACTACTCAGAACTACCAGAAAACAAACAAACCAAAAAACCATGCGGGAATATTTTAAACATTCAGCTTAAAGTATCACATATGAAATTTAGACAAAGAACTAGCTAAAACAGTATTGTATGTAACACAAAGAGAATAAATATTTATTCAGATCTTATGAAAAGCAGCCTAGAAGGCTGGGGTTGTGGTTCAGTGTTAGAATGCTTGCTTCCCTAGCATTTGTGAGGACTTGGGTTTGATTCTGAACTGTGAGGAGGCGGAGGGGGAAGACGGGAAAGGGTGGGAGAGGAGGAGGAGCGGCTGGAAACTGCAGTAGACTTAACATTTTATATGCTTTCTAGTTAACCATTACACCACACAGGATCACTGATCTGAATGGATGATATATTAGTTAAAAAGATCAATAATAATCTAGGCTTAATAATACATACCACCTCCAGCTATGGTAGCCTTGATAAGAGAATCCAACTCTTCATCGCCACGGATAGCAAGCTGCAAGTGACGTGGAGTGATACGCTTTACTTTGAGATCCTTTGAAGCATTACCTGCCAGCTCCAACACCTACAAAGCATCCGTGAAACAGTATGTCAAATGAAGAATGAATTATTTAAAGGTTTAGCGCAGGTTCCCAAATACAGCTAAAAAGATTGTTGTAAAAGCTGGTAGTGCATGCCAGCAATCCCAGTGACTTGGGAGAGAGGCAGGTGGATTGCAAATTTGAGGCAAGAGGCAACCTGGGTAACTTGCCAAGCCTTTGTCTCAAAATAAAAAGTTAAAATGGGCTGGGCTGTAGCTCACTGGTAGAGTGTTTGCAAAGCATGTATGAGGCCCTGGGTTCAACCCCTTAGTACTACCAAAGGTAGGGGCAGGGGGAATCACTGTATGGGCCAGGCATTGTGGTACCTACCTCTAATCCCAGCAGTGGAGAGGGTGAAGCAGGAGGACTGATGGGAGTTTGAGGCTAGCCTGGTCTACATCGAAAATTTGTGGCCAACTGGGACTACCCAGAGAGACCCTGTCTTAAGACAAAACAAAAAACAAAACAAAAACCGAACCAAAAAAACACACTAGCACCTGCAGAAGACATACCACACACACAGAGTACATACATATACATATATATGCTAATAGTACACTTCCCTTAAATCACAATAATGCTTTTATAAAACTCTCATTACTTCATTTGACTCTTTATTCTCTGCAACAGATAGAAACTTGAGCAAAACCTACTTCTATATAGAAAGAAATTAAAGAACAAGGAATATTATTCCTTTGCCAAGATTCTGTGAACATTCAGAAGAGTCATATGTTTTAATATATTCATGTAGCCTATTTTTGCTATCCATGTAGTCTACTTAGTAGTTCATTTCCCTTAATGTTTGGAATTCATTTCTTAAGACTCAAAAACAAGTTTAAAATGCAACTTAATTTTTTTTTTTTTGGTGGTACTGGGGGTTGAGCCCAGGGCCTCATGCTTGCATGCTTTGCAAGTGCTGGACCACTGAGTTGCAGATCCTCCTGCCTCCGCCTCCCAAGCCCCTGGGATTACAGGCATGTGCCACCACACCTGGCCTAAAATAATTTCTTATTCATAGTTTTTAATGTTAGTGAGGCCTTACAAATCTATAGACAGGAAACTTGAAGGCTCTTACTTGTGTAATAGGAACCTTCAACTAGAGGAATTTCAAAGTCCCAATTAGCCACAACACTGCATTTTTTTGTTTGTTTGTTTCTACTTCCATAAACCATAATGATATTAACTCTATTGGGTCTCCTCACTTAAGCAGAGCAGATATACGACAACTAGGTGTACATCAGAATCAAATGTTGGCTGAGCTTTTTAAAACCACCAGTAACATACTCTATTCTTTCCAGGGACTCTGACTGCTCTGGGATGAGACCCAGGATCGGTATTTTTTGAAAGCTCTCCAGATGGTTCTAGTGCAAAGTCAAGATTGCAGTGATTACTCTGACCTAAATTCTTTGCTTAGGTTTTAGTATCTTACCTCTCTACTAAATGTTTGTTGTTGTTAGGTGTCATTGAGTGGTGTCCGACTCATAAATAGCAACTCCCACAGGGTTTTCAATGGCTGATTGTTTCGGGAGTGCCTTGGGAGTGGATTGCCACATCCTTCTCCCGTTTTTGCGGTGCTGGGAATTGAACTGGGGACCTCAGAGACTGCAGAGCGGCACTTTACCAACTAAGCTAAATCCCAACCCCACTAAATAATTAGAACTCCAAATTTGAATATGTAGAATATTCTCACTTCTTTAAAAAATATACTTCTTGTGAAATCATTTTTTAAATTTTCTTTCCTACTTTTTCATTGGGGATTGAATCCAGGGCCTCACACATACTAGGTGTACACTCTACCACTGAGCTAAAGCCCCATCTCCCCCCACCCCCAAGTACTTTGGGGTTGAACTCAGGGCGTGCATACTTTGCAAGTGTTCTACCACTGAGGTACACCTCCAGCCCATTTATTTTTTATCTTGAGACAGGGTCTCACTAAATTATACAGGCTGGCTCTGGCCTTGAACCTGTGATCCTCCTGCCTTCACCTCCTGAATTGCTGGGATTATAGGTGTGGGATACCATGCTCAGCCGCCTGTCTAATTGTAACCTAAAAAAATTTAACCAGTAGCCGGGAGCAGTGGCGCACGCCTGTAATCCCAGAGGCTCGGGAGGCGGAGGCAGGAGGATGGCAAGTTCGAGATCAGAGGCAGCCTGCGAAATTTAGTGAGACTGTGTCTCAAAAAGTTAAAAAAAAAAAAAA
>VMDO01001659.1:179774-197732 GCA_007922755.1 Pedetes capensis | reverse complement strand
GTCCCGAGCTATCTTAAACTGCCGCTTCCTGTTATCTGCTAACACCAACGTCTCAGAATGCTGAAACCTTCCCCCTTCCCGCTCGCGCCTTGCTATTTGATTTAACCAATCAGTTTAAAAGTCAACCAATGTGACCAATCAAAGTTATACCAGTCAGCTAACCCACCATTTTGCTTCTGTAAGGGTATAAAAAGCCCTCGCTTCTGCATTTCGGGGTCTCTCTCGCTCTCTCGTTCGATGGAGCTGAGTAGACCCCGACGTGTCGGGCAATAAAATCCTTTGCGCTTGCAGCGGCTCAGGTCTCCGTCTCTCATTGGGAACACTTTGGATAGACACGGTGTCCCTCCGGGAAGCCGAGTCTTACATATGAAGTAGAAAATAAGAGGAATTGGGGAATAACAACTTATAGCTGTCAGAGGATCTATGCTTATAAATACTCTAAAGGCACAAAATTCATCAGGTCCTGCCCATTTGGGTCATCAGTGGCTCAGTCTCCATTGCATCAAGACAATCAGAGGTAGATTTAAATATTACACAAATTCATTTCTTCCCTTCTGTCTCATTCACTCGTTTCCTGAATCACGTGCATGGGATCGGTTTCCCTCCGCTCTGCACCTCTGTAATTTAGTCCAGGATCTGGTTTCTCCCAACTTTTAACCTTGGACTTACTGTCTGGATACAGCTTTTAAAAACTGCTGATTCTATGAAAGACCTTAGGGTCACATTAATTGCCTCCACCAGTTACTCAGTAACCAGCTCTGAGATCCCCAGCCAGGCAAGAAGGAAGAGTGTACACACACTCTGCATTCGCTCCACTTGGCTAACTCAGCATCAGAAAGAAAGTCTCTACTCCCAGGGGTGAGTTCCAGCATGTAGGGCCAGCAGAGCCAATGGTTCTGAACTTACCTAGGAGCTCCTTCCTAGCCTCCCTAATGCAGGCCAAATTCACGATGTCTTCCCCTCCTCTCAAACATTGCGCCAAAGACCCTGTGGTTTCATGTCATCTGCCTTGGGTGTACAATTTTTTTAACCCGCCCCATGCCATACTTTGGCACAAGGAAAATCACAGAACAATTTCTGTTTTCCTGTCCTGTGGGAAACTCTGATCTGGCTTGCACCCTTCATGTAGCCAGAAAGACCCTGTACAGAATCCACTCTACTGGATTTCCCATTAAAAACTAAAACCACCACCACCACCACCCACCCTGGCAGGCATGAGTTATCTGCCACTGCAAATAAGAACTAGTGAGCCTCTCTTTAATGGATCTCCAGCTCTATGTCCTGCCTCTGGATTCGACCTGTCTGCAAAATTTTAGCATAATGATCGCATAAACCAGCCAACACTGACCCGGAGTTGGAGTTAGAGAAATGGTGAGCATGGCTGAAAGGTATGTTAGCCACCTGTTTACTCCTACTCACCAGTCTGGCCAAGCCCTGAACCTGGGTGGTGCTTGCTAGAGCCCAAAGGTCCATGGGGACATCTATAGCTGTGTGTTCATGACCAAAGGGGTGAATGACATTTATGCTGTGAGATGGGGCTGGCTGCATGCCTGAATAACTTATCAGTTCCCATCCTACTTACGTCTTCCTCTTTTTCTTCATACCTGACCTTTTTTCTGTAGAAATTGATCCAAGAGCCAAGCTACAACGTTTCTAGAACAGTCATGTCTAACCTGCAGCCCCCAGGCCACATGCAGCCCAGGACAACTAGTAATGCTGCTCCTCAACCTTTCAACAGCATCTGTTTTCTGGTGTTTATTTTCTTTGTGACCCCCCTTTATTATATATGTTGTTGTTGTTGTTGTTGTTAGGTGCCGTCCAGTCGGTATCCGACTCATAGTGACCTTCATAGGGTTTTCAATGGCTGTTTCGGGATTGCCTTGGGAGTGGATTGCCAGGTCCTTCTCCCATTTTTGCGGTGCTGGGAATTGAACTTGGGACCTCAGAGACTGCAGCACAGCACTCTACCAACTGAGCTAAATCCCAGCCCTTATTATATATATGCACTAAGTATACTATATATTATGTGTGCTGCCCAGGACAGTTCCTCTTTACTCCATGTGGCTCAGGGAAGCCAAAAGGTTGGACATGCCTGTTCTAGAGTATTAAGTCACAACAGCAACCAAGGCGAGTCCAGTGGGTCCGCATACCAATAGATCCAGACTTCTAGTCTTGGAATGTCAACTTGGAATGTCTACTGGAGGGGAGAGGTGGAGAGAGGTTTGTCTCACATGAGGCCTCATGACAGTCTGGGTGTGGTGGTGCACACTACAATCCTAGTCCTTGGGAGGCTGAGGCAGGAAGATCAAGGCCAGCCTGGGCTACATAGCAAGTTCAAGGCCAGCCTGTACTACATAGTAAGCTCCTGTCTCAAAAAAAAAAAAGTAAAACAAAAACAAAACAAAAGGAAACAAAAGACTATGAAAACTGGCATGGACTTGTGAGGCTGCCCACACTTTTATCATCCACTTGTTAAAATAATATTGTTACCTGTTTCAAGGCAACAAGTCTCAGAGTAGAGCCCTGGAATGTCAGGTGACAACACTCTTCTCAGCCACCTACATTACTTGATGTTAGGTGCCATTGAATCAAATCCAACTCACAGTGACCATATGTACAACAGAATGAAACACTACCCAACATTGAGCCGGGCACACAATCTTTTTATGTTTGAGCCCATTGTTGCAGATGCTGTGTTTCTTCTCATTTTCAGTCATGCCACGTCAGCAAAAGGAGCTGCCAGGGGCTTTTCTTCATTTCTATCATAAAGATCAACTTTTCTTTGAGGAGGCAACTCTCCCCCAGTCGCTTCTTGAATGTCTTCCAGCCTGGGGGGCTCATTTTCCAGCACTATATCTGACAGTGCTTCTCTGCTATTCATGGGGTTTTCAATGGCTAATTGTTTCAGGACTGGGCTGCCAGGTCTTTCTCCCTAGTTTTATCTGGAAGCTCAGCTGAAACTACCCACCATGGATGGCTTTGATGGTATCTAAAATACCAGCGGCATAGCTTTCAGCATCACAGTAACATACAAGGCCCCACAGCACAACCAGCTGACAGACGCGTTGGGGCTATACTACTTATAGTCCTCATAATTGGGTATAGGACCACATCCACCCTGCCAGTCACACTTCACTTTCTAATCTTTGCCTTCATCAGACTCAGCCCAGGATATTGGCCAAACACAGGTGTTTGAAAGAGTAAATGCTTCTTTATGTGTGGCTGTCTTCCATCAGCCTCCTGCTGCTCATATTTATACACACAGTCCAGCACAGAGTAAAGCACTGAAAGCCAGGCACTCTGGCACACACCTGTAATCCTAGCAACTCTTGAGCCCCTGGCAGGAGGATCCATGTTTGAGGCCTGAGGCAGCCTGTGTAATTTAGAGTGACCCTGTCTTGAAACAAAATTAAAAAATAAAAAAGAGGATGGAAGAAGAGCTTGGTGATGGAGCATTTGCCTAGCATGCATGAGGCCCTGGGTTCAGCCCTCTCCCCATCCTGGAACATAAACAATCACTGACTAAGCTCTTTACGAATGCGATCTATTTGTATTATCCTTATGCTTCGTGATGCTCCCTAAATATACTGTTGCGTTCAGAACTGTTTTTCTCCCAACTGTCAGCCAAGCGTTCCTACCTTAATGCCTTGCCATGGCCTCATTCAACATAATTAAAACTGAACACATTCTCTCCAAATCAGGTTTTTCCTTCTAGTTTCTCTATTTTTGATTCCAAGCTCTCTGTCTCTGGGATTTCAAACCTGAGTCTTCCCACTAAAACTTTCCCTAACCATCATCTCTCATATTTAACCGGTTCCTTGATGCGTCAGATTCTTTTCAAATGATTCCCTAATCCAGTGGTTCTCACCTATCATTGCCTATTGTTGTTGTTGTTGTTGTTGTTGTTGCTGTTGTTGTTGTTTGTTTTTATTTTGCAGTACAGGGCCTCAGGCATGCTAGGCAAGTGCTCTGTCACTGAGCTACACCCCTCAGCCCTTGTACATTAGATCTATAAGAGAAACAATTTTAACATACAGATATATATCACACAGATATGTCTCACAGCTGGGGCCACCTTCTTTACATAGATATACAGATCACTTACTGCACAAGGTGAGTGGGTTGTTGAGCCCACTCATGCTTCAGTTGCTAAATCATTGGCCCTGAAGCCACATTTGATGGAAGGAAAGGATGCTGTTATGGTTTGAAAGTGGTATGTCTCCTAATGGGTTGGGGGCTTGGTTGTGCCATGTTGCCCAGCTATATTTTCTTTTTACTTTTTTCTTTTCTTTCTTTTTTTTTTTTTTTGGTCATACTTGGAGGTTGAAAGGTTGAACCCAGAGCCTCACACATTATTTTCAAGCACTCTACCATTGAGCTGCAGCCCAAGTCCCTTTTTTATTTTTTATTTTGAGACAGGGTCTCACTAAGTTACACAGTCTGCCTCTGGCCTTGAACTTGCAATCCTCCTGCCTCTGCCTGCCAAGTTGCTGGAATAACAGGCATGCTCCATGGTATCCAGTTTGAGTTAATTTGAATATGTGATGGGATCCCCGGAGCCAGGCCTTTGGCCAGGACTCTGATGACATATTCATCCCATGCCAAGATCCCCAAAGTCTCAACTCATTCCAGCGTCAATTCTGAATCCAAACTGTCCTCTAAATATCAACTCACCTGATCTTAACTAAAAGGCTGGGAGGCCATAAATGATCAACTCAAAAGTGCTTGAATTTCATCATCTAAATGATCTAAACATTTATGAATGAGGCTCTGGGTATGGTTCATCCTGGGGCAAAATTTTGCTTCTCAGAGAGCTTACTTTCTCGCCCTATGCCTATCTCGTGGTCTCATAGCTTGAGGCTTCCCTCTCTGATCACTCATGATAGAGTGCAACGATGGGCATGCCCCTGGCTTACCCAACTGCCAGCAAGAAGTATGGTTCTATTTTCAATCTTGGCTTACTAGGAGTCATTCCTGCTCAGAGTAGTTTGTTCTTCAGTTAATGTTTGGTTAGAGGTTCTGTTTAAAGCTTTTGTACCAAGCAGACTTTTGCTCTGTGTTTACATGTCTTGGGGTCTATTTGTTGAGTTTTGTGTTGTTGGTGGTTGTTTTTTGTTTGTTTTTGTTTTTTGTGGTGCTAGAAATCAAACCCAGGGCCTCAGTGCATGCTAAGCAAGCACTTTACTAACAGCTAAATCCCCAGCCCCTCAGGTCTGTTTTCAATTCTACTCCATGCAGCCTTCCTGACCCCTAGAGTTGAATGTGCTTCAAGGAGGGATCTTCTTTCCCTTTCCCTTTCCTTGGTTTTCTACTGTATTCCTAGCTGCTCTGCCATTTTGCTGCATCATTGAGCTACCAGCCTCCTAATTGCTCTACAACAAGGTCTCTGTTGTTTTCCATAACACCCCTAGGCAGTTCTCCAGGCTCTCTTCCAGTAAAGTCTGTGTTCTCAAACAGAGCTCTAAAGCTCTTTGTTCTTATGAGCTTTCTTTCCTCCTGGGCAGAATCTCTGCCTTTGCCCTGGACCTAGGGGTGGGGCTCCCTTTTCCTGGAGTGACACCTGGATCTGTGAGTGGGCACTGGGGGAGGAAGCCAAAAGCCACTGGTTTCTGTTTGTCCCTTTGCAAATACAACCTCTGCTCTGCAAACTGGCTGGAGGAGGGAAGTACAGTGATGTTGTTTGTTGTTGTTAAGTGCTGTTAGAATCGGGTCCAGTCCTACTCATCTGACCCTCGAAGGATTTTCAATGGCTGACTGTCTCAGGATTGCTTCAGGAGTGGATTGCCCCATCCTTCTCCCATTTTTGCAGTGCTGGGGGTGGAAATAAGGGCCCGAGGGAGTGCAAAGCAGCACTCTACCAACTGAGCTATACCCCAGCCCAGGTAGTGACGTGGCCACTGTGCTCTCAGCCTGCCATGCCTGGTATAGTTTCTACCCTACACCTGGGGTTGAGTGGGAGAAGGGAGACTGGGTCCTTCCTGGAATAGTGCTTCTGCAACAGAGGACTGGAGAGGGGGCCATGAGAAAAAGACAAAAAAGCCTGCTTGTCCCAGGGTAAAACTGTAGCTACAGTCTGGGAGCTGGGAGGAATCATGGTGAGAACGGAGCTCTTGGGTAGAGCTTTCTTTAGAAGGAGTCGATGGGGCGAGTAAGGGAACTGATCCTGGCTCAAATGCCATAGACCGATTGTGCGGATCAAGATTTAGCTTGTCTTGAATGATTATTTCTCCATTTTCTCTGTGCCCTTAGAACAAAGACTTAAATGATTGTGTTTTATTTCATGATATGATTTTTTCCCCTGGTTATCATTCCCCCATGTGTCTGTCAGTTATTTGTGCTGGGGGATTTGCGTGTTGCTGTGATGTTGAAAGCTATGCCATTGGTATTTTAGACACTAGCAGGTCTACCCATGGTAGACGGGTTTCAGCTGAGCTTCCAGACAAAGGCAGACTAGGAACAAAGATCCGGCAGCCCACTCCCAAAACAATTAGCCATTGAAAACCCTGTGAATAACAGAGAAGCACCGTCAGACATAGTGCCAGAAAATGAGCCTTCCACGTTGGAAAGCATTTAAGAAATGACTGGGGAAAAGTTGCCTCCTCAAAGTAAAGTTGACCTTAGTGACAGGAATGGAGTAAAGCATCTGGGACCTCCTTTTGCTGAAGTGGCACAACTCAAAATGAGAAGAAACCTAGTGACTGCCATAATGGGCTCAAACATAAAAAACTTGTGTGCATGGTACAGTGTTGCGCAGTGTTTCGTTCTGCTGTACTTAGGGTCGTTATGAGTCAGATCTGACTCAACAGCAACTAACAACAAGAGTCGTTGTTTTGCTTGGAATAGGATCCACCTGACTCCTTCCTCTGCCATTCTGATAGAACAATGCCCACCATAGTGAGTGCTCAGCTCTGGTATGTTTTTGTTTCTCTCCACTTATCCTTCAAGATTCAGAGTTTTCTTCCTCCTCAGTGAAGGCTTCCTGAGAACGCAGAGCCCATGACGGCCTCTGAACTCAATTGTTGTTGTTAGGTGCCATTGAGTCATGTCTGACTCCTAGCGATCCTATATACAACAGACTGAAACACTCCCTGACACTGTGCCATGCTCTGCATTATGCCAATTGGTGCTTCTCTGCTATTCTTAGGGTTTTCAATGGCTGATTGTTTTGGGATTGTTTTACAAGTGGGCTCCCAGGTCCTTCTCCTGTTTTTGTGGTCTGGGGATTGAACTCAGGGTCTGAGAGCTCACAGAGCAAGCACTCTACCAAAGGAACTAAACCCCAGCTCCTCAGAATTCAGTAGCATTTATTATCTGCTACTTTGTCCAGTTAGCTACCTTCTGAGCATGGATGCTACTTCCCTGGCTAGACAATGAGATGCCTTTATGCTTTTTAAATATTCTCAACACACCTGATAATCTGTAAATATTTGTTAAATGAAGTGAAACACAGAGCAGTGTAAATAATAAGGGAAAGTTTGTACCTGACAACTATTAGGTCAAATAATCTCATTGACATATCCACTCAATAAGCTATTCTTTTAAATGACAGTTTCATTGAGATATAATTCATATACGATACAATTCACCCATTTATGGTGTACACTTCAGTGTTTAAGTACATTCACAGAGTTTCACAACCATCACTACAGGTTTAGAACATGTTCATGACCCTCCGCAGTAGTCATTCATGCCCATTTCCGTTTCATGGTACTTCATTATGGTTTTGATGTGCATTTCCCTTGCAGGTAATGATGCTGAGTATATCTCCACATGCTTATTGGGCATTTGTGCATTTTCCACATCTCGTCTTTCATATGTTGTTGTTGTTATTAGGTGCCGTCGAGTCGGTATCCGACTCATAGCGACCCTCATAGGGTTTTCAATGGCTGACTATTTCGGGATTGCCTTGGGAGTGGATTGCCAGGTCCTTCTCCCATTTTTGCAGTGCTGGGAATTGAACTCGGGACCTCAGAGACTGCAGTGCAGCACTCTACCCACTGAGCCAAATACCAGCGCCGTCTTTCATATGGTCCCCACAAATCTCCTACTCTCTATGAGGATTATCATCAATCTTGAAACCTCTACCTACAAAGGTTTCTGGTGCCTCTCTTGTCTTGAGGGCTGTCCAGGAAGTTTACTGTGGCACTAACTCATATCAGGGAGCACAAAGTTCAAGATGACTGGGCAGAAGGTGACTAACGTGACCACATTTCTAACAGCAAGTTGAGGTGAGTACCAGGTGGAGCCAGGGACTGGAAGAGAACTGGCATTTTTCTCTTCTCTTTGGCTCCAAAGGATCCTACTCCCAGGTGGTAGGAGTAGGAGAGGGATAAGCAGGAGTGACACTGATTTTTCCAATAGGACTCTCCATTGTTTTATTTTAGAATTCCAAGCATAAGAGAGACTTTAACTTCTCTTAGATTATTGTTTATTCTTATTATTACCTTCCCATGATAAAGTTGAATATACCATGGAATGCCAAAAGAACCAACAGATATGTCCTAGAAGAAGTACAACCAGAGTGTTCCTTGGAAGCAAGAATAGCTAGACTGCATCTTACGTGTTTTGGACATATAGTCAGGAGGGACAAATCCCTGGAGAAGGACATCATGTTTGGGAGAGTGTCGGGTCCACAAAAAAAAGGAAAACCCTCTGCTAGATGGATTGGCACTGTGTCTGCAACAGTGGGCTTAAACATAAATAAGATTGTGTGCCTGCCACAGTATTGGGGAGTGTTTTGTTCTGCTGTTCATAGGGTTGCTATGAGTCAGACCCAATTTGACGGCACCTAACAACAACAATTATTACTTTAGCTTGGCCATCGTATTTCAGAGATCAGTGCACACGCCTTCATAGTCTACCTATTGTTTTAATGTTTTAATACTAATTTTTAATTGGTTTTAATACCAATGTTTTAATACCAATTCAGGGATCAAAATTCAGAGCATGTCATTACTTAAGGATATCTGAGACCTGGGTCTGACATTTCTAGCACTTCTCTTCAAAGAATTAAGCTGACTTCCACGTTGAGGGACATCTGAGTCATGTTCCTGTTCATAGGCATATTCTCAACTTTGTTTTGAGGAATAGGGTGGAGCAAGGTAAATGGAAGAGAATGGACCAAAATTTGGAGTTGGTAAACTACTGGACTACAAAGTTGCTTCTTGTGGCATATATCTGGAAGTTCCTCAGACTCAGATGGTTTCCTGCTATTAATTCAAATTTTGTTTTATTTAATGGTATTTTTGTCCCTTTCTCTGGTACTCTTTTAAACTCAGGCTATGATGTCTTAAAGCTGGAGGGTGAGGAGCAGGGGCTCTATAAGGAGCATAGGGATGCTTTGTAGGGAACTCATGGCAGGCAAATCCAGAAGAGTTTTCAGAAGGTGCCAAGATTCTATATCCCAGCATCAAACCCATACAGAACTAGGAGTATGTGAAGCTGGGCCAGAATTTAAGGAGGACGAGAAAAGATCCCAGAAAGAAAATAGCATTGTAAAAGACAGGGAAGCTGACAAGTGCAATGTGGCAGATTTTGTTCTGGCTACTAAAATTACAGGTATGATTGTGAACAGATGGCACTGCTGTCTCAAGGGAAGGCTTGATTGTCCACGCTGCCCACCTGACTGCCCTTGTGAGCTCTGATCTCACCAATACCCAGACTCCTCTTGGTAATTTAAGGGACCATATTAGTCTATTTTATATAGCCATGCCCAAATACCTGAGGCAGGATACATTATAATGAAAAGAGCTTTAGGTAGCTGACAGTTCTAGTAATTCAAGAAAATGGTACTGGCTTCTGCTTGGCTTTGATGAGGCTCTCATGGCAGATGGTGTCACAATGGTGGGAGCATGTGTAGTAAGGATCACAGGGGGAATAGGAAGCCAGAGAAAGGCCAATCTTGCTGTTTTTATAAGAATTCGCTCTTAGGAGAATTCATTCCTCCTAGGCCAGCATTAATCCTTCCAAGGACAATGCCCCCAAGAACCTAATTACCTTCCATTAGGCCCACCTCTTAGGCTCCAATGGACTGCCAAAACAACTAACAAATTGCCAAACTAGGCACCAAGCTTCTGACACATGAAATCTTTGGAGGAACACATTAAAGCCCATCCAGCTGGGCACAGTGGTGCACACCTGTAATCCCAGCAACTTGGGAGGGCGGAGGCAGGAGGATCACAAATTTGAGGCCAGAGGCAGCCTTTAGTAAGACTCTGTCTTACTAGAAAAGGGATTGAGGGTGCAGCTCAGTGGTAGAGCACTTGCAAAGCATGTGTGAGGCCCTGGGTTCAGTAACACAAAAAAATTAATTAACTCATTAACTAATTAAAGCACATCTAGACCATAAGTAGGATTAAGACAAAAAAAAGTCCCCTATCATAAGTCTCATGCAAGACTCTGAAACAAGTTTATTTCTTCAGTGAGATTGTTTTTCCCAACTGGTGCCAACATTCCCTGTTAAAACACAGATGTGCCTGGCACGGTGGCGCACACCTGTAATCCCAGCATCTTGGGAGGTGGAGACGGGAGGATTGCAAATTCGAGACCAGAGGCAGTCTGCGTAATTTAGCAAGACCCTGTCTCAAAAAGTAAAAAAAAAATGGGCTGGGGGCACAGCTCAGTGGTCCAGCACTTGCAAAGCATGCAGGCGCGAGGCCCTGGGTTCAACCCCCAGTACCGAAGAAAAACAAACAAACAAACAAAAATAACCCGCAAATGTGGATTCTGAGTAGTGGCAGGCAGGTAGATAAGTAATAAGACTTCGAAGCTAATGGCACTGTAGTATGGGGGAAAAAGAAAAGCTTCCTGAGAAGACGAGATATACAATTGGGTAATTATGGGTTTTGTTATTATTGGTGGCAGTGTTAATTGTTTTAATTTTGTGTATGGGGGGGAGGGAAACAGACAGGTTGAAGGAGAGTCCAGAGGCAAAGCAATGCTAAGTGAGGAAGAGGATAGTCTGACTTATTATGGCCCCTGCTTTCAAAGGAAATGTGTAATTCAGGCACTAGCAAGAGAGGATGTACCGCTAGTGTCCTGCAGTCACTGGAAATGGAAGGAAGAGGCAGAATATATCGGAGAGTGAAGTCACACAGAGGTGCTTCTTGGAGGAAAGAGTCGTAAAGAGCAGGTTGAATCTGCTCTTGGCTAGTCTCTGAACTGCTAAGTAGGGCCCGTCACGCTGGCCTGCCTCACTCTGCACAGGCTGCATCCAGGAAAATGTCATTCCAAGAACCAATATCTGTGTGCCTTTTTCCATAGATGGAAGAATTTCCTGGTCTATCAAGAGGCAGCGCTCTGTAAGCAGTCAGGTACTCACTCTTTGTTGTTGTGGTACAGGGTCTCACTATGTTCTTGAGACTGGCTTGGACTCACTATATGACCCAGGCTAGCCTCACACGCACAGCGATCCTACTGCCTCAGCCTCCCAAGTGCTGGAATTATAGGCATGTGCCACCACCTTAACCAACTAGCAACCATTCACCATCCTCTGAGGGCCTTGGAGTCCCTGGGGAATGGCCTGTGCTCAGCTCTCTACATCTGACTGTGCTGGGGTGCCTGACCCCAGCTCAGGGGCTCTCCCTGCTACACCAGTCGTGCTGGGCTTATCAGAACATTCCAACTTGCTTATAAATCAATCCCTTCAGAGGCTCCAATTCCCCAAGCCATAAAACCTCAGAACTTTGAGGCCTTTCAAAAAATACCAAAGCCAATATCCCCAGGAAGCCCTCAATGCTGTCATTTTACAAAGTGTGGTGCAGAGAGATTAAGGGTTTTGTCCAAGTCACACAGCTACTTGGTGGCAGATTTGGAACTAAAAGCTAGGTTTCAACTCCCACTCAGCGTTCTTTCCTCTAGAATCTAGCCTCTGGCCCCTTGTTATTTTTGACATAAGAGAGAAAGATTATATCTGTGTCTCTAGAAAAACTTTGCTCTTGGATTGAATTCTGATTTTCTCAAAGCTCACTGAAAGCCAAATAAAAAAAATCTCTCTGCTGGATTTGAGTTGAAAAAAGAAAAAAGAATCTGAAGAGAAAATAGCAAATCTGCTATCCTAATGAGATAATGAATGCATAAGTACTTTGAAAGAGGTACAGCACTTCAGTGCTTTCAGATATAAGGTATTATTATGCTCTTGAAAGAAATGCAGAGGCCTCACTGGCGTGGGGGCTGGGGACAGTGGCTGGGCAGAGATGATGAATCAGACTGTGGGAAGGAGGGTTTTCTCCAGAAGGCTGACTCATTCTTTGGTTGTCCCAAGCTTAGAGAGCCACATTTCTTGGGGTTATTTCCCACCTAGGTCAGGAGCTGAGGGTGGTGGCTTCTTTCTGGAGTTGAGCTCTGTAGGAGGAGCTGCCCACAGAATGGAAGGGGGCATCTGCCTCAGGACTGCCCAGGACAGCTGTGGTCATGCATTTATCTGTGGTCAGCGGTCCGCATAGCTAGCCTTCTTGGATCCACCTTTAAAGGAACCCCACTGTGCTGCTCCCTGCTGGAGCTGCTGAAAGGAGGTCATTGGCTATTGCCAGAGGTAAAGAGAAAGTCAATAGCTAAGCTATAAAAACAGGTGTCCTACATCTGGTACCTCATGGCCGTTTGCATGTGGGATGAATTCCCAAGAGCAGGTGAGCTCTATTCATGTTCACAGCACCCACTCAGAAAAATAGTGTGCAGGTCAGTACTTTTTCAGTTTCAAGGTGACCGAAGATCCATTTTTATCTGACTTAACGAATAATAAATGAGAAACAATGATTTTGCCGACTCATAACTGGAAAATCTAAGGTTAGGGCTGGTTTCAGTACCACTGGATCTTGTGGCTCATGTCATTGGGACTTGGTTTAATTTCAGCTATGCCTCTAGTCAGCGTGACCTTCCTCTCTCAGGATCCCTACAGTGGCTCCCTGAGGCAACTGTTGTTGTTGTTGTTAGGTGCCGTCGAGTTGGTATCCAACTCATAGCGACCCTCATAGGGTTTTCAATGGCTGACTGTTTCAGGATTGCCTTGGGAGTGGATTGCCAGGTCCTTCTCCCATTTGTGTGGTGCTGGGAACTGAACTCAGGACCTCAGAGACTGCAGCGCAGCACTCTACCAACTGAGCTAAATCGCGGGTCCCCTGAAATGCTAGGGGTCCCAGCAAAGGAGAGAAGGAATTTATTTCAGTAATATTCCCCACCCCTCAAATTCTAGGCTTCTTTCTGGTGGGAACAACTTGGACCACATGTCCACCTCTGTGTTCTGGTTGGCCAGAACAAGTCCAGTACTGCAACTCCAGGGCCTACAGATAGATCTGTCGCATATTCACTTAGCTTGAGATGATAGGTAGAGTGACTCCCCAAAAGGAAATTAGTGCTAGAAGGGGGAATGGAAGCTGAGCTTGGGAAAACCACAGACAAAAGTTCAGTTCTACTCACATAAGCTTCTGGAACAATTTCATCCCCAAAATCAGAGTGCCAAATCTCAAATTCATGAGATTGTGTCTGAGCTCAGTCATCTTTAATTTCAGGGGGATTAGATGGAGGCTATATGGAATAAATGTCTTGATTAATGTATCTGTTGTAAGGTATGAAGTGCAGATATTGGGCTGGGTATCCCTTTCAGAAATAGCTGCATTTCAAAAAGCAATTCTAAGGGGCATGGGTGTAGCTCAAAAGTGACCTACCTTTATATGGGTTTGAATCTGCTCCTGGTAGAAAATGTTCCAAAACTCCCTTGTCTGCAGTCCATAACCTCAGTGGCAACTGCCCCAAATCTGTATGCTACCCTTGGAGTCACAAGTGGAGTGCCCACTTTCCTTTTTGACCAGATCCTATTCTACAAAGGTCAACCTCCCTTCCTGTCTTAGTCTGCTTTCTGCGAATGCACAGAATACCAGAGACTGGGTAAATTATAAATAATAGAAGTTTACTTGGTTTACGCTTATGGAGGCTGGGGAGTCCAAGATCAAGGGGCTGCACCTGGTAAACACCTTCTTCCTACATCATAACATGGAAGAAAGGCAAGTGAGTGTGTGTGAGACAGAGCAGGAGAAAGCCAATTTTTTTTTTTTTTTTTTGCTTTCCTGGGTGTTGGACCCAGGGCCTCGCGTTTGCATGCCCTGCAAGTGCTGGACCACTGAGCTGCACCCTCAGCCCATTTTTCACTTTTTAAGACAGGGTCTCGCTAAATTACGCAGACTACGTCTGGTCTCGAACTTGCGATCCTCCTGCCTCCGCCTCCTGAGTCTCTGGGATTACAGGCATACGCCACTGTGCCCGGCAGAAAGCCAAATTTATAACAGACCCACCCTCCTGACAGGCAACGCATTCCCTCCATAATGACATTAACCCATTCATGAAGGTGGAGCCCTCATGACCTAATCAACTCTTATTAGGCCCCGCCCCCAACACTGTTGCATTTGGGATTAAGTCTCCAACACTTGAACTTTGGGGGACATGTTCAAACCATAGCACTCCCTCTGAATGTGCTGCTTAGATTCCCCCACACCCCTTCCCTCCTCTCTGCATCTATAGCTGCTCTTCTGACCTACTTCCAGTTCCAGATACCCTACAGACAGAACATCTCCCCAAAGTTCTCCAGGCTCCAGATAAAAAAACCTTTTTTGTGTCCCACTTCATACAATCTAAATCCTTTTGAAACCTTTTGAAACCCTTCACCATCAGCCCCAAACTTATTGCTTGCTCCTCTTCAATACAATGTTCTGGTTTTCAAGGTCACACTGTTTCTCTGGCTCTTCCTCCCTCTGAAAGGCACACACAGGCTCTGCTCTGCCAATGAAGCAACTCCTCGATGCCTCACTTTGCTGTAAATGTTGAGTCTAGAACAGTGCCATTGTCTGCGGAGGTTGAGTACAAGTGGGATTTTCCAATAGATTCTAACAGCAGACCATACTGCTTTTGTCTTTCTGAATGAGCACAAAAGAACTCGAAACTTCACTTCTTTGCTGATTTGTAGGTGTTCCAAAATCTCCCGGGGCTTTTTGCCAATTCACATGGTCGTTGGTATCATCTTTTCAGTGTTCCTACAAGATGTTATTGCTTTAAATTCCTATACAACATGTTCCTGTTCTATGAACCTTATTTCTTGCCAGTCCTATCCCCATTAACAATATGCCCCTAGCTACTTTGAGCCATTCCACACTGGCCAGTCATTTTTGGCATCATTCTAGCAGCACAAATTATGTCTATCTCCCTCCGTACATCCTGCTCTTTGTAAGAATATAGGCAGAATTCCAGCACCGAGCCTGTAATCTCAAATGTCTACTAGGAAAAGGTACTGGAATGTTTGTAACTAGGAATGGTGGGGATGATGGCTAACTAGAATGTATCACTTACTTTTCTTGTCTCTGTGACAAAAATACCTTAAAGGACAACTTGAAGAAGGAATTGTTTCTTTTGGCTCACTGTTTCGTAGGATCCTATCCATCATGACAGAATAAAGTAGTTCACATCATGACAGACAGAGAGCAGAGAGATGGGGATACAGGAAGGGACCAGGGCAAAATATAGCCCCAAGGACACACCCCCAGTTACCTACTTCTTCCAACTAGACTCCACCTCCTACTTTTCACTGCCTCCCACTAATGCCATCACATATAATAAATCGATCAAGGGATTAATACATTCATTAGGTCAGAGCCCTCACAATCCAATCATCTCTGGAAATGCCCTCACAGACACATCCAGGGATGTACTTTACTAATCTCATAGGCATCCCTCAGTCCAATCAAGTTGATAATCAAGATTAACTAGCACGTGGAGAGTGTGAGGCCAAGCTGAAAGCATTCAAATTCAAAATTTGAGCCAGGTGAGGTAGCATTCCTGTCATCTCAGTACCTCGAAGCAGAGCCAGGAAGATCTCAAATTCAAGGCCAGAAGCAGCCTGAGTAATTTAGCAAGACCCTGGCCCAAAATAAAACAATAAAAAAAAAAAATAGAGTGAGAGTACAGCCCCGGGGTAAATCACTTGCAAAGTAAATGCGAGGTCCAGGTTTCAACCCCCATATACCGGAAAAAAAATTCAAAATTTGTAAGACACTATGGAACAAAGAAAACTCATCTGTCCATCCAAAGAATCTAATAGACAACAAGGCACTACCTAGGCATGTCTTGAAGTTTTTTTGTTTTGCAGGACTCTTTCTGGGCAGTACATTTCCTTCTCATCTGGGAGAGTTAATGATTGTTTAAAACTCCTCCAGAAAATGGCAGTAATTAGAAATTGAGACAGAAGTGACAGGTTTGCGAAAATATTAGAATATCATTTCTCACCACTTTTCATTAGCAATGTGCTCTGTAATCATAAGAGAGCCGGATGAAGACTCAAGTACAGTCTAGAAATAGTACATATCTAATATCAGCCTCCTTTCCCTTCCTCAGAATCAGACTCTGGATGCTTCCCACACTCGCTCAGCTTCAAGTCCCTCCTTCAGAAATATTTTCTTTTCAGTACTGGGGTCCCCAACCCAGGGGCTTACATATACTTTACAAACATTCTACCACTGAGCTGTGCTCTTAGCCTCCTTTAATTTTTTTTTTTTTTTTATCTTGAGACAGGGTCTCTTTAAGATACATAAGCTGCTTCTGGCCTCGAAATTGCAATCCTCCTAGCTCTGCTTCTCAAGTCACTGAGATTACAGGTGTGCACCACCATGCTCAGCAGAAATGGTTTTCTTGTGGAAGGCAGTCAGGTGCAGAGGTTATAAGCACAGACTTGGAGCTAGTATCTCTGGGTTTAAACCCAGACTATAGCTTCCTGGGGGGCTGGGATTTAGCTCAGTTGGTAGAGTGCCGCTCTGCAGTCCCTGAGGTCCTGAGTTCAATTCCCAGCACCACAAAAACAGGAGAAGGACATGGCAATCCACTCCTGAAACAATTAGCCATTGAAAACCCTATAAGGGTCACTATGAGTCGGACAGGACTTGACAGGACTCCACAGCACCTAACAACAACAACAACATAGCTTCCTGAGGGCTGGGATTTAGCTCAGTTGGTAGAGCGCTGTGCTGCAGTCTCTGAGGTCCCGAGTTCAATTCCCAGCACCACAAAAATGGGAGAAGGGTCTGGCAATCCACTCCCAAAGCAATCCCAAAACAGTCAGCCATTGAAAACCCTATGAGGGTCGCTATGAGTCAGATACTGACTCGACGACACCTAACAACAACAATTTAAAGCAATGAATCTTATTTTAATATTTGAAAAGCATAAGTACACAAGAGTGTCCAAAACTTCTAGAAGTATAAGGAAAATTATAAGTATTTAATCTGAAGTTAACTTTTTCATATTAAACATAGATCCATTGCTTCAAATTTAGAGATGCTTCACTTGAACAAGTGTCTTGGGATTTAAAAAATTGAACATATTATTTGAAAAGCTAAGTCACATTATTTAAAACTCCTTTTAACCCATATTTCCCAACTTTTCAGACACACTATACTTAGAACAGTGATTGGCTATTACAAATGTCATTTTCCCGTGACTGGTTAAGTCCCTTCACCTTTGTGGGGAGGGTTCCCTCCTCAGGTTAAACCACTGTCACGTCCAACATATCTCACATTAGAAACTCTTAAAGTAGCATGTTTCCAGAGAGCTTCACCTGCCTACACCAATTCCTCACTGTCTCTTGGAGGGTGAAGTGATATGTATAGAAAGAATATTTTTCTTGATCAACGCAAGCTGCCTTAACAAAACACCATAGACTGGGTAGCTTCAATAGCAGAAATTTATCTTCTCACAGTTTTGAAGCCTGGGAAGTCCAAGATCAAAGTGCTGCTGTTTCACTTCCTGTTGAGGGCTCTCTCTTCCTGGCTTGCAGCTGGCTGCCTTCTTGACGTGTCCTCATATGGCAGAATGACGGGAAGAGAGAAGGGGAGGGAGGAGGAGAGGAGGAGGTGGAGGAGGAGAAGGGGAGGGGAGGAGGAGGTGGAGGAGGAGAAGGGGAGGGGAGGAGGAGGTGGAGGAGGA
>VMDO01001659.1:0-179674 GCA_007922755.1 Pedetes capensis | reverse complement strand
AAAGGCCCCATCTCCAGACACCATCACACTGAAAGTTAAGGCTTCAACATATAAATTTGAGGAGAACATCATTCAGTCCATAGTGATATTATATACATGGCCAAAAAAAAAAAAAAAAAAAAAAAGAGTAAGAAAGAAAGTTGAAGTGATACTGAAACCAGGGATTCTCTAAGTTACAAGGAAACTTAATTGTACCAGATGCTTCGAGACCTCAAGTTAATGCTAACCACTTTTTCCCCAAAAATTTCTGTATTTACTTTTTGAGTAGATAATATATTCACAGGGTCTACAGTCAAAAGATGCAAAAGGATATGCAGTGAAACCTCTTCCTCCCATGCCTGCTTTCTAGCTCCCCATTTCCTTCCCAGAGGCTGTGGCCAGTGCTTTTGTCTCCTTCCAGAGATAGCCTGTGTATCCCCAGGCCCCTTGAGCAAATGGGCTTTGGAATCCAGGAGGTTTCAGATTAGGCAGCATGAACGTGTGTGGGGCGCGTCTCCATCACATCCAGGTTCTGTCGGTTTGCCCCAGATTGTCAGTTTTAGCCCTGTAAATCTCATAAGCCGGGAATCTCCTTCGTCCTGGGCAAACCAGGCCATTTGACCTCTTTTTATTTTAACTAAGTTTTTATGAATGGTTTCTTCACCTTTGCTGCTCCTTAAAATCAAGTTTTTTGTTTGTTTGTTTGTTTGGTTTGGTTTTTGAAATGGGGTCTTGGCTATGCTGCCCAGGCTGATCTTAAGCTCCCGAGCTCAAACAAACCTCCTGTTTTAGCCTCTCAAGTGCTGGGATTACAGGCCTGCAGCACCATGCCCAGCAATCGAAATCGCTTTTAAGTCACTTTCTTCTTCTTCTTCCTTTGGTTTTCACACTTGACTTCTCTTTCAAACCATTAGGCAAAACATACTTTGACAAACATCAAATTCCACATCAAAGTAAACACTTAACAATTTTAATGCTCACTGAGAATTAATCTCAAAATAGCTTCCTAAATAAAATTAGCAGGATGATCAAAGGATAGTGTAAAGAACAATTATGGAATGTTTTCCCTAGTGTTTTTTTAAAAAAAACTCCAGACATTGCCAGGCATGGTGGCGCACACCTGTAATCCCAGCTACTCAGTAAACCGAGGAAGGAGGATCATATGTTGGAGGCCAGAGGGAGCCTGTGTGATTTAGTGGGACCTTGACTCAAAATAAAAAAGATAAAAAATGAGTTGAGGGTGCAGCCCAGTAGTACAGTACCTGCAAAGTCTGTGGGAGGCCCTAAATTCCACCTTCAAGCACTGCAAATAAATAAACAGATAAATAAATAAATAAATAAATTCCACACATTGTCCATTATGTTTCCTAGGTCTACAGACACATTTAATACCATACCTACTTTTGTGAAAGCCTGCAGCTGTACCACTGTGGCATCGGATCTTGTCAGATCTCCGAAGCTAAGCAGGGTTGGGTCAGGTTAGTACTCGGATGGGGGACTGCTTAGGAACACCAGGTGCTGTAGGCCTGGGAGAAGGACCCGACAACCCACTCTCAAAAAACAGTCAGCCATTGAAAACTGTATGAATAGCAGAAAAGCACTAACAATACTGTTTTGCCTGTTGTACGTAGGATCACTATGAGTCGGACACCAACTCAATGGCACCTAACAACTTTTGTGAAAAATACATGTGTATGTATGTACATGCATATGACCAGAGAAAACTCGGGAAGATACTGGGCTTCTAAATGATTTTAATTTCTTTTTTCTTTTAATTGAAGGTGTTTTTTTTGTTGTTGTTGTTTTTTCTTTTTAGAAAAGGTTTTGGAGCTGGGCACAGTGGTATATGCTTGTCATCTCAATGACTTGGGAGGCAGAGGCAGGAGGATCACAAATTTGAGGCCAGAGGCAGCCTGAGTAACTTAGGGAGACCCTGTCTTCAAATAAAAAATTAAAAATAGACTGGAGGGGCAGCCCAGTAATAGACCACTTGCAGAGTATGTGCAAAGCCCTGGGTTCAAACCTGAAGTACTGAAAAAAAATAATAAAATAATGAAATATAAAAATATAAAAGGTCTTAGAAGCTAGGCACGGTAGCACATGTCTATAATCCCAGCACTCATGAGGCTGAGACAGGAGGATTGCAAGTTCAATGCCAGCCTCAGTTATATAACGAGACCCTGTCTCAAAAACAAAGCCAAAAACATACAAAGGCATTGGTATGTGGTTTCCAGAATTATCTTGATTCTTTACAAATCTATATTCTTGCATCATCCGTAAAACAGGGCCCGATTTCTGTTTCAAATCTAAACAATTTAGCTAAGCTTTTAGCTAGATTGTATGCTCCTAAATTTATGACTAAGCCTGCGTCTCATTTATATTTGTACCCCAGCATTTAGCTCAGTGTCTGACATATAATAGGGGCTCACAGCATGTTTGCTATTCTGTGTTTGAACACTCCTATATGCATAGCTCCATTCTGATGCAAGCATCTAAATTCTTTGCGTGGATTAAATAGTTTAGCCTGCAGCTGTAGCCCTGTGGTATCCGATCCCGTCAGATCTCGGAAGCTAAGCAGGGTCGGTCCTGGTTAGTCCCTGGATGGGAGACCGCCTCAGAACACCAGAAGCTGTAGGCTTGGGAGAAGGACCTGGCAACCGCCTCCCAAAAATCAATCTGCCATTGAAAACCCTATGAACAGCAGAGAAGCACTGACGATAGTGTTTCCCCTGTTGTACAGAGGGTCGCTATGAGTTGGACACCGACTCGACGGCACCTAACAACAACAACAACAACATATGCATAGCTCCATTCTGATGCAAGCATCTAAATTCTTTGCATGGATTAAATAGTTTAACCCTATTATCACAGATTTTTATTCATGGTGAGTGCCTACACAAAGTACCACAGATGATAGTGTCCTATTACAAGTAACATCACATTGAAAAGGTGAGTCACAATTCTCCTATAATCAGGTAACAAAAATACTTGAGTAATCACTATCATAAGTACATGAACTTCATAATACAGTTAATGTGGTGTATGCTACCCAATTTATATCCAGTCTTTCTTTCAGAAAGAGACAACTTCCATTTATTTTAGAGTAATGAAATCATATCTGTAAAGAATGGATCACACTTGAATTATAAAATTCAATTATACTTAAATATTTTTATTTTCCCCATGTCATTTCATTAAGGATTTTTGACAGACTTTCCTTGCCTGAAGAAATCATAATGGCCTTCTCCTGAGGCAGATGCTTTGCAAGGGGCTGCAGGTCCCCCAAGGACTCATCCCTACTGCTTCTCATTGCTCCTAGATCCGTTGTTGTTGTTGTTGTTGTTGTTAGGTGCTGTCAAGTCGGTATCCGACTCATAGCGACCCTCTGTACAACAGGGGAAACACTATTGTCAGTGCTTCTCTGCTGTTCATAGGGTTTTCAATGGCAGATTGATTTTTGGGAGGCGGTTGCCAGGTCCTTCTCCCAAGCCTGCAGCACCTGGTGTTCCCAGGCGGTCTCCCATCCAGGTACTAACCAAGCCCGGCCCTGCTTAGCTTCCGAAATCTGCCGGGATCGGATTCCACAGGGGTATGGCTGCAGGCCTCCTAGATCCGTAAGAACCAAATTAAAACGGGCCCTACAGCTGGGCACTGTGGCACACATCTGTAATCCCAGTGACTCAGGAGGCAGAGGCAGGAGGATCAAAGGTCCGAGGCTAGAGGTAGCCTGTATAACCTAGTGAGGCCTTATCTCAAGATAAAAAATTAAAAAGGGGATGAGGTACAGCTCAGTGGTAGAAAAAGCATGTGAAAGACTCTGGGTTCAATCCATTAGTACCAAAAAAACAACAGCCCCTACAAAATGAGGTACAATGTAAAATCGGTGAAGAAGTAAAAAAAGTAGCGAAGACCTGTACTATGTTACCAATTTATGTCAACTGATTTCCAAACTGGAGCAAGTTCACAATATATAACATCCAACTTATATTAACCTTGGGAATACGTGTGGGAATGGATCCTTAAGAATATGGGATCAGAGTGAAGGAAATACAAAGTTGAACTGAGCCCAATTTACTGATATGAGCTCACCAAGCAGAGATTCTGGACTTAATATGTTTGCTCAAATTTCTAGAAATGGCTCTGGCTGTTACATTAATAGACTGAAATCTAGTTCCGGAGGTGGATTAGAGTGGCTGAAGTTTCCTTGATCTACTATAGAGAAGAGGCTGAGATTTAGCTCAGTTGGTAGAGTGCCGCTCTGCAGTCTCTGAGGTTCCAGGTTTGATTCCCAGCACCGCAAAAATGGGAAAAGGATCCCAAAACAATCAGCCATTGAAAACCCACTATGACTCAGACACAATTCAACTGCACACAACAACAACAACTATAGAGCAGAGTCCCTCAACCTTGGCACTATTGATATAATATTTTGTTGTACAGGGCTGTCCTGTGCATTGCAGGATGTATTGCACAGCAGGGCTAAGAGCAGGATTAACAGAGTGAGACATCTAGTTTTGAGCCATGGGAGCTTTACTCACCTCATCCTAGCCCTGCCCCATTTAGCAGTAGCCCTGGCCCCCACCCACTAGATACCAGTAGCACCTTCCTAGCTATGACATCCAAAAATATCTCTGTTGTTGTTGTTGTTGTTGTTGTTGTTGTTGGGTGCCATCCAGTTGTTTCCAACTCATAGCGACCCTCATAGGGTTTTCAATGGCTGATTGTTTCAGGATTGCCTTGAGAGAGGATTGCCACGTGCTCCCATTTTTGCGGTGCTGGGAATCCAACCCGGAACCTCAGTGACTGCAGAGTGGTGCTCTAACAACTGAGCTAATCCCAGCCCCAAAACATCTCTAGACATTGCCAAATGCTGCTGGAGGGCAAAATCGCTTCTAGTAGGGAACCACTACTAGAGAGGGAAAATTCCAGAGGCTTAGGAATATGGGAATGAAACAAGAGGTTTATCATGTGAGACATTTGCATGCACTGGTTCCTGTGTCTCCCAGGAAGGTCCCCAAGGCAGAAAGAAATTTATTTGTAAGGAGAGCTTCCTTAAGGAACTCTGTGGTGGCTATTCTCTGTAGCTCAGGAATGATGGTGGACATTGCTATCATTAATCTGGGTTTCCCGAATTCACGGGAAATGATGGGATGCTGGAGTGGGAGGGACCAAGCAGTGACACTGAATGGGTGAAAACAGTGTGGTCGTGGTTACTATAGTGGACAGTGAAGCCAATGTAGTAACCCGAATTATCCTACAGAGATCTTTGATGTTATCCAGCTGATCATAATGTTCTTAGAACTGAAGCAGATGGGCAGTTTTGTAGGGCTTTTCTGTTTTGTTTTGCACTGTTGAGATTGAACCCAGGGCCTTGCACATGCTGAGCATATGTTTACCCTTGTGCTATACCCTCAAGCTCTTCAAATCTTAACTTGTATAAGTGGAAAAGCTTTGGGTCCGGTACACAGAATCCTGACATGAATCGCCACAATAGAGAATCTTAGTCCTTCAACCAATTTCCAGACAGGAACGAGGTCACAGACCCAGAGACCCTTGCAAGAAGGGGAATCCAGTGCCCCGTGAAGAAGAAACTTGCTACACAGTCAACTATTCATACTATAAATCTTCCTGGCCTCTTCTACAGAAACTGCAGTCCTTTTATTGGATGACTTTGCATTGGGAAAGGGGAAATAAATGTTGTAGGGAAAACTGAAACTGGCTCTGAACTGGTACTGATTCCTGAACATATACTGAAAATATACTAGGACCCTCTAGTCAGCATAGGGGCTTATAGTTGTCAGGTGAGCTATGGATTTCTGCCTCAGGTTTATCTCACAGCAGGTCCAATGAGTTCACACAACCACTGTCTAATTATTGCCCCAGGTTTATAATGTATAATTGGTACAGGTACACTCAGCAACCAGCAGAATCTCCACATTGGTTTCTTCATTCATGAATGGAGTAAGGGTTATTGTGGCAGGAAGAGCCAAGAGGGAGGCCTTTAAAACTGCCTCCACCTACCACTCTAGCAAACTAAAGGCAATACCACAATGCTGAGGTTAGGGCCACTATCAAGGACTTGAGTATTGCAACAGTGATGATTCCTAATAAATCCCCGCTAAACTTGCTTATTTGGCCTATGAGGACAGATGGATCTTAAGAATGAAAGCAATTTAATGTAAACCTGATCATGAGATGTACTGTCCTCAGGATGGAACGTTTGGGTCTCTCCACCGATCACAACCAGCTGAGTGAGGGGTCAGGGTGAAGGAAAAGCTCCAGTGCAGGAGGTAGCTATAAATACCAACTGCAGCCATGTGACCAGTGGCAGAAAAAAGGTGCAATAGTTAAGAGTATGTTTTCTTTATTTTTGACACGAATATATTCGGATACATATTGACCAACTTATTTTTCTCCCCCTCTCCCATTCTCCTACTATCTAAAATAAGATGTGTTAGAAGTATTTAACCTTATATCTCAGTATTTAAGTTACAGAATATGAAAGGAAGAATGTGAATCACATAGAGAAGGGATGAACAGCAGTTGCCCAAAGACAGATAAAGGGACTTTGTATCCCTTTAGGGAAAGGATTAGTAAGATTTCTGTTGTGCAAGGGATAGTTGTAATTTGTTAGGTAGAAGTATGATTTTGCTTTTTCATTTAATTTTAAGACAAGGTCTCACTATGTAGCCGACTGGACTTCAACTCATGATCTTCTTTCCTTCTCCTACTGAGTTTCCTTTTGCTTTTATCTGGAAGTTAAGTATAGTTAAAAGCAGCATATATGGATGCCATGTAGACAAGGCATGGACTTTGGTAGTGAGTAACAATTTAGGTTAGGTGCCGTCGAGTCGGTATCCGACTCATAGTGACCCTCATAGGGTTTTCAATGGCTGTTTCGGAATTGCCTTGGGAGTGGATTGCCAGGCCCTTCTCCCATTTTTGTGGTGCTGCGAATTGAACTCGGGACCTCAGAGACTGCAGAACAGCGCTCTACCCACTGACCCAAAACAATTAGCAACCTCGAATTTAGGAGTATATTCATCCCTCAGTATCCACAGAGGATTGGTTTGAGGACCACTCCCCAGGAATACCAAAATCCACAGATGCTCGAATCCCTTAAATAAAATGGCATAGTATTTGCATATAACCTATGCACATCCTCTTGTATACTTTAAATCATCTCTAGATTACTTATAATACCTAATAAAATGCAAATGCAATGTAAATTATTCTTATACTGTATTTTTTAAGGAATAATGAAAAAAAGCCTGCACATATTCAGTACAGGCACAATTTTTTTTTGCAAATATTTTCAATCCAAGTGGAAGGCACCACCAAAAAAAATTTAATCAGTGATTGGTTGAACTCATGGAACCTGTGAAATATAACCTGTGAATATAGAGGACTGACTGTGTATTACAGATGCCACTTGGTCGTCCGTTCTATTTTGTGTAAATAAATTCTTTACCCAAATGACATGATAGAAACATAGCCTGTGTAACTTAGCAAGACCCTGACCCAAAATAAAAAATAGAAAATGGCTTGGGAGTGCAGCCCAGTGATAAGAGCACTTGTAAAAGTATGTGCAAAGCCCTTAGTTCAACCCCCAAGTACTGCAAAAAACAAAACAAAACAAAATAAAATAAGTCAATGTTTATTCTGTCATCATTAACAACCAGAGTTGAATATTATTACAATTGTGATCTATTTGGCTATTACTAAATGGTTCACTCTCTCCTCCATTCAACAATGTTTATGGAATACCTATTCCACCCATGCCAGTGCTGCAGAGACATGGGGTGAGCAAGACACAGTCTTAACTCTGACAAAGTGTATGGTTTACTCTGTTCTCAATCTTTGATCAAAAACTATGAAATGATTTCTTCAAGAATAACATCTCAATGAGAAAAAAGTAATTGGGAATTGGGAATTGGACAATTTCACAGTCATAATAAAAGTTTCCCTGCCAAAATTTCAGAATAAATGTTGTTTTGATGGCTGTAAGTACAGTTATAAAGTCTGATATAATTGAGCAAAGCCACTATTTGATTACTTCTGTGGTTTCCTTTCTTTTCCTATCATCATCAGCATAATCATTAGCACAAGCTTCATATATACTCTCATCATCTCTTCACCCATAATTGTGGTTAAAAGAGATCAGAGCTGCTAAAATGAAGCAGCCATGTGTTGAAAAGCAAGCTTTTTTCTTGCCTTCAGAGTTCATTCCTGAAAGAGACAGGTAATAACTAACAGCAGTTAATGTAATGAAAACACTTTTCATAATTGTTTTGATCATATGCGGTATGTGTGATGAAAACTTGCAGTATATGAAATCCTGCCTACATGTAAAGTTATTGTATTAATTGTGAGAATGATGAGTAGTGGATACACAATTCAGAAATATCCTCATTTTTGAAATAAGATGCCTTGTATTTACTTTACAATAATCCAGTGATGAGATGACAGGTGGGAGTGCTGATGAAATAAGAATGGCCATGACTTGATTGATTGTTGTAGCTGGGTGTTGGGCTCCTGGGGGAATCACTATATTATTACCCTTTTTACCTTTATTTATGTTTGCTTCCATCATATAACATTTTTTTTTAAAAACTTCCTTTTCCATATAAGCCTTTTTACTTAAATTATTTACTTCAATATGTCAATGTGTTTCTGCCTATTATTTCAAGTTCCTCTGATCTTTTCATTTGCTGTCTTTTCTAGAATAAGTTTTGCTAAACAATATGCTTAAGCATGTATAACCATAATAGCAAGAACAGACACATTTATCTCTTTACCCTAAGGTTCAGTCTGGTGCCAGGCTTCCTTCTCAGCCTTATCTGCCACTCCTTTCCCATTCCCTATACACTGGACCATTGGCTGCTTCCCCCTGATCATATAGGCTTGTGTCACACTTCCCTCTTTTCTCTGGCAAAAATCTTTGTTCCTCTTGGCCCAGCTCAAATGCCACCTGTCTTTATCCTCTCTAGCTCTTCCCTTCCTTTCCTTTCCACCCCACTTCCCTTCTAGCAGTGTCATGTTCCCTTTTCCTCCTGCTCCAATAGAACTTGGCTCATATTTTTATAATATTTATTGCATCAGAGGGCTGACTACATATTATAGTTGTTTTTCCTCCTGCTTCAGTAGAACTTGGCTTATATTTTCATTATAATGTTATTGTATCATATAGTTTATAGTTGTATTGATAAGGATTATTTGGGTGAAAGAAACAGAAACTATTTTAAACTAGCTTAACAGAAACTCTATTAAAAGGATAACAAGGAAAGTTGTGGGACTAAAGTGCAAGAAGCCAACTGAGCCTGAGGGACTAAGCTAAGCAATGCTTCTCTCCAACCATCTCTCTTTCCTACTCTTCTCAACCATCTCTCTTTCTGCTCTCAACCCTGATTGATTCACTTTCCTGCTGAAAAATCAACCTTTTTCTTTTTCTCTTTTTCTTTTTCTTTCTTTCTTTCTTTTCTTTTCTTTTCTTTCTTTTTTTTTCTTTTTTTTTTTTTTTTTGAGACAGGGTCGTACTGTGTAGCCCAGGCTGGCCCTGGAACTCACTATGTGGACCAAATTGGCCTCAAACTCAGGTTGATCCTTGTGCCTCAGCCTCCCGAGTACTAGGATTACAGGTGTACATCACCACAACCAGAAAAAAAATCAACTTTTCTTTTTGCTTTCTAGTCCCCATGGCAAAAATCATGAGTGTCTTTCAGCTGCCAAAATTGTCCATAAGAATTTTTAGCCACACAAGGAGGGAGTCAATAACTCTCCATTTTGAGAGGAAAGGAATTAATTGGTCCAGTTTAGGTAAGGATTTATCTGGGTGGAGTAGAGGGTGAATGGACAAGATCACATTGCACATAATGGCAGCCACCTCTATGGATGGGGTTGGAGCAGTTAATGACAATTGGGGACATAATAGATGGTCCAAAAACATCTATCAGAGTTACATAAATGTCTGATTACCCAGTAAAACTGTGAGCCCTTCAAGGGCGGTGACCATGGCTCATTCATCTTTGCATGTTTTTGCCAAGAAACAAATGTTTATTGAATGAATTTATAACCAATTCTGTAGACCTTAACTTATACATTTGGCTATTACAAATATCTGAATTAATACACACAGACTTATTCTTTCAGATATTCTACCATATAATGCATGCTGTAACAAAAACTGTTCTGGATTCCTGTCCATATCCTTTCCCCTCTTTTTTCTTAGGAGTAGAACTTCATACCTCCAACGTTGGGAAAGTAGTTACTTTGTTTGCTTGCTTATTGGTGCTGGGGATCAAACCCATGCCTAGCACATACTTTATCACTGAGCTATACCATCAGCCTTATTTATTTATTTGTTGATATAAGGTCTTGCTATGTTGCCGAGGCTGATCTTGAATGTGTGGGCTCATGTGATCCTCCTGCCTTAGCCTCCTGAATGGCTGGGACTACAGGCATGTCCACACCTGGCTGAAGTAGTACATTTAGTTAGCAATGTTTACTACTTCCCCTACATGTCTGTCAGTTTGCCATATCTTGAGGGCTTGTGTGTTGCTATGATGCTGAGATCTATGCTACTGGTATCACAGATATGAGCAGGATCACCCATGGTGAACAGGTTTCAGCTGAGCTTCCAGACTAAGACAGACTAGGGAGTAGGACCTGGCAGCCCACTCCCCAGAAAATTAGCAATTGAAAGCCCTATGAATAGTAGAGAAACACTGGCAGATATAGTGCCAGAAAATGAGCCCCCTAGCTTGGAAGGCACTCAAAAGACGACTGAGGAAGAGTTGCCTCCTCAAAGCAGTGTGTTCCTTAATGATGGAAATGGAGTAAAGCCCTAGGGACCTCCTTTTGCTGATGTGGCAAGACTCAAAATGAGGAGGAACAGCTGTGAACATCCACTAATAATTGGAACGTGGAATGTAGGTAGTATGAACCTAGGAAAGTTAGAAATCTTCAGAAGGGAAATGGAGCACATAAACATTGTCATTCTAAGCATCAGTGAGCTAAAATGGACTGAAATGGGCCATTTTAAATTATATACTCATATGGTCTACTATGCTGGGAATGACAAAGAGAAATGAGGTTGCATTCATCATCAAAAAAGACACCAAAAAAGACTAATGATCTGTTCTGAAGTATAGTGCTGTCAGTGATAGAATAATATCCATATGCTTAAAAGGAAGGCCTGCTAATATGACTATGGTTCAAGTTTATGCACCCACCACTAAGGCTACAAATGAAGATAGGAAAGATTTTTACCACCTCTTGCAATCTGAAATAGATCAAACATGCGCTCAGGATGTATTGATAATTACTGGTGACTGGAATGCAAAAGCTGGAAACAAAGAAGGCCCAGTAGTTGGAAAATACGGCATTGGTGACAGAAATGATGCTGGAGATCACATGATAGAATTTTGTCAGACCAACGTCATTTTCATTGCAAATACATTTTTGCACCAACATAAACAGTGACAATACATATAGAAGTCACCAGAGTGAACATACAGGAGCCAAACTAACTACATTTGTGGAAAGAGATAATGGGAAAGCTCAATATCAAATATCAGAACAAGTCCAGGTGCTGATTGTGGATCAACTGCTCATATGCAGATTCAAACTGAATTTAAGAAAATTATAACAAGTGTATGAGAGCCTAGGTATGACCTTGAGTATATCCCTGTCAGTTCAGAGACCATCTCAAGAACAGATTTGAAGTGTTAGGCACTAATGATCAAAGACCAGACAAGTTGTGGCATGATATCAAAGACATCATTCTTAAGGAAAGCAAAAGATTGTTAAAAAGACAGGAAAAAAAGAAAAGACCAAATTGCAGATCAAAAGAGACTCAGAAACTTGCTCTTGAATATCAAGCAGCTAATGTAAAAGGAAGATATGATAAAGTTAAGGAACTAAACAGCAGATTTCAAAGGGCAGCTGGAGAAGAAAAAATCAAATATTATAATAACATGTGCAAAGAGCTGGAGATAGAAAACCAAAAGAGAAGACCATACTCTGTTTTTCTTAAGCTTAAGAAATTGAAGAAAAAATTCAAGTCTCGAGTGGCCATAGTGAAGGATTCTACAGAGTAAATATTAAATGACGCAGGAAACATCAAAAGCAGATGGAAGGAACACACACAGTGATTATACCAAAAAGAACTGGTGGATGACAAACCATTTCAAGAGTTTGCATATGATCAAGAACAAATGGTACTAAAGAACAAAGTGGAAGTTGCCTTGAAGGAATTGGTGAAAAACGAGGCTCCAGGAATTCATGGAATAACAAGTGAGATGTTTCAACAAACAGATACACCACTGGAGGTGCTAACTTGTCTATGCCAAGAGATTTGGAAAACAACTACCTGGCCAACTGACTGGAAGAGATCCATATTTGTGCCTATTCCAAAGAAAGGAGATCCAACCAATGTGAAAACTACTGAATGATATCAATATCACATGCAAACAAAATTTTGTTAAAGATTATTCAAAAGTAACTGCAGCAGTATATAGACAAAGAACTTCCAGAAAATCAAACCAGATTTAGAAAAGTGTGTGGAACCAGGGACAACATTGCTGTTGTCAGATGGATATTAGCCAAGCAGAGAATATCAGAAAGATGTCTATCCATGTTTTATTGACTATGCAAAAGCATTTGACTGTGTAGATCATAACAAATTATGGATAACTTTGCAAAGAATGGGAATACCTAGCACTTAATTGTAATCATCAGGAATCTGTGCATGGACCAGGATGAATTTGAATAGAGCAAGGAAACACTGCTTGGTTTAAAGTAAAGAAAGGTGTGCATCAGGGCTGTATCCTTTCATTGTACTTCTTCATTCTCTATGCTGAGTAACTAATACAAGAAGGTGGACTAATGATATGGGTGTGGTGGCGTACACCTTTAATCCCAGTGGCTGGGGAGGCAGAGGCAGGAGGATCGTAAGTTCGAGACCAGAGGCAGTCTGCGTAACTTAGCAAGACCCTGTCTCAAAAATTTAAAAAAAAAAAAAGAAAGGGCTGGAGGTGCAGCTCAGTGGTTCAGCACTTGCAGAGCATGCAAGCGCGAGGCCCTGGGTTCAACCTCCAGTACCACAAAAAAAAAAAAAAAAAAAGAAAGAAAGAAAAGAAACTGGACTTTAGGAACAAGAACATGGCATCATGGTTAGAGGAAGACTCACTAACAACCTGTGTTATGCAGATAACACAACTGTGCTTGCTGAAAGTGAAGATTTGAAGCATTTACTTACAATGATCAAAGAACACAGCCTTCAGTATGGATTGTGCCTCAACATCAAGAAGACAAAAATCCTTACAACTGGGTCAGTATGCAACTTCATGATAAATGAAGAAAAGATTGAGGTTGTCCAAGATTTTGCTTTACTTGGTTCTACAATGTGCACCTGTGGAAGCAGCAGTCAAGAAATCAAAAGATGCATTGCATTGGGAAAAGCTGTTGCAAAATACCTCTTTAAAGTGTTGAAAAGTAAAGATGTCACATTGAAGACTAAGGTGTGCCTGACTCATGCCATGGTATTTTCAGTCACATCATATGATTATAAAGCTGGACATTGAATAAGGGAGACAGAAGAATTGATGCTTTTGCATTATGGTGCCAGAGATGAAGATTTTATATACCATGGACTGTAAAAGTAACCACAAGATCTGTCCTAGAAGAAGTGCAACCTGAGTGCTCCCTGGAAGCAAAGATGACTAGACTGCATCTTACGTATTTTGGACATGTAGTCAAGAGGAACCAATCCCAGGAGAGGGACATCATGCTTGGGAGAGTGGCAGGTCAATGAAAAAAAGGAAAATCCTCAACTAAATGGCTTGACACAGTCTTTGGAACAATGAGCTTAAACACAAGAAAGATCGTTTGCCTAGCACAGAATTGCAGAATGTTGCATTCTGTTGTACATAGGCTATGAGTTAGACCTCACTTGATGACCCCTAACAACAAAGACAACGACAATGACAATGATGACGATGATGATGATGACAACATTTACTACTTTCCCAGAGGTGGAAATGTAATCCAGTCTGGCTAATGAGATAGCATAAATTTCGGCAAAACATTTGTGAGTGCTTTGTCATAAGGAATAATGTATCTAACTTGCACCTTTTGCTTCCCTCTTATCCTCCCTGGATTGTAGGCATGATGTTTGGATGTGCAGCAGCCATCTTGTGACCATGAGAATAAAGGTTGCTTCCTAAGCACAAAAATAGAAGGAGTCTGGCTACTGGAATTCATTATTAAATTTTTTAGTGCAAAGAATCAGCCCTGGACAGACTATCCCCAGGCTTCTTGTTGCCCAAGACAAAAAGTAAGCAAAATTAGACCTACCTGTTTAAGCTACTATTGTTTGTGTTTTATGTTACTTGAAGGCAAATATAGCCCTAAGATACTTATAAAAATATTTTAAACTAGAACTCACTTTTTAATTGTACAAGTCATATTCTTAAATAAGAAAGATGTAAGTTCCTTGTTGTTGTTGTTGTTGTTGTTGTTAGGTGCCATCACAATCCAGGGCCTCAGCATGCACAGAGTGGCTCTCTACCAACTGAGCTAACCTCCAGCCCTTACAAGTCTCTAGAGAAGTTTTCTCAATATGATCCCTAGTGATGTACATCAGAATTCCATTGGTTGCTTCTTTAAGTAGATAAGTTTCCAATGTACTTATTGACTCAACCTGACCTCCCAACCAAGATTCAGAATCACTGGGGTGGGAGACTGGGAATATGCCCTTTTAACAAACTTTCCACATGATGCCTGTGCTCAGAAAATCTTAAGAATAACCGAGAAGCTGGGCACAGTGGCACATGCCTATAATCCCAGAGATGTGGAAGGTGGAGGTAGAAGATTTGTGAGTTCAAAACCAGAGGCAGCTTGTGTAATTTAGCAAGACGCTGACTCAAAATAAAATAAAATAAATTAAAAATGGGCTGCAGGTGCAGCCCAGTGGTAGAGCCCTTGCAAATATGCGAGGCCGTGGGTTCAACCCTCAATTACAGAAATAAAATATACCGACAAATCATCCAACAAACCAATTTTGAATTATTTTCTGGGCAACAAGGTTAAAGTACCCAGGAGTTTTTGTTTTGCTTTGCTTTGCTTTGGGTTTTGTTTTTTGTTTTTTCCAGTTCCACACCCATCCCCACACCTATTGACCTCAGCTTGAAAATCACCCAGGAGGGACCAGCTTCCTTCTGGGAGAGGGCTAAATCATCACACTTCAAGAAGAGCACAAATTTCCTAAGTAGAGTCAGCAAATGTTCTGCTTACTTTATTAATGTTATTTGAGCTAAATTTGCTAAGCTTCATTTAAATGTCATGCCATCCCCACTCCGACCTTTTCTGAGCATTGCCAATCATATTCCCATTTCATATAAGCAAATGTGCTCAGTATCTATTGTAATAGTCTAATAAATTTGAAATGAACACAGTCCAATGTAATTCTGATGTAATATTCCCTTAGTTTATGACTTCTTGTGTTATTAATTATTTTCAGGCTCAGAATTGTCTTATCCAATTTTGCCTTTCTTATTAGTCTAAAGTTACTCTTATATGAAAAATCATAGGTAGACACAATTTTAAAAATCCCAGATCTTCCATTTGAATGTGATTGTTGTTGTTGTTAGGTGCCGCCGAGTGTGATTAGAGGTTATTTATTAAGTAACACCAGAAACTATTGAACACTAGAGCCCCTAAACTATTGACTCAATCTTTTGTAATATCATTTCTCAAAACATCTCAAAATATGAGGTGTGATCGACAAATACGGTGAATGTTTAAATTTAAAAAAAAAAATCACAGTTAAAGACATATTGCCATTAATCCCCCTCAAAATACTCCACCCGGTTTTGAACACACTTAGCTCATTTTTCTTGCCACTTTCTGGAAATCCTCTCTGGTGAGTCCCTTTGCTTTCATTCTCTATCATGACAGTGCTCCATGTCACACATGGATTCTGACATGGCAATCTCTATCAAATAAAAACATGACAGGGTGCCCCCCTCCACCTTATTTACAGGATCTGACACTGTGCAACTTCTGGCTCTTCCCTGAAGTCAAAATGACCATGAAAGGTAAACGTTTTGAATCAATTCAGCATACCGAGGCAGCCACGACGGCACAATGAAAGACTCCCACAAAAGAGGACTTCTGGAACAACCACAAGATGAGGGTGCTTGAAGATAGGGGGAGTATTTCCAGGGAGATTAATAGCAATGTGTGTTTTACTGTAATAATTTTTTAAAATTTACACATTCACCCTATCTTTTGATCGTACATCATATATCATACATTCTCCTTAGTAGTCTGTATGCCATTCTCACCTCCTTCCTGATGCGCAGCTTTGCTTTTGCTGTCTCCCCACTTGTGGTAGCCAAACCTCCTCTACAGAGCCTTCTTCAAGTATTCTAATCCATTCCACTAGCTCTCTTCTTGACATTCTTAATGCTCCTCACCATCAGGGCCACCTAATTTTTTTTTTTTTTTTTTTTGGTACTGGGGGTTGAACCCAGGGCCTGGACCACTGAGCTGCCCCCCCAGCCCATTTTTTAGTTTTTTTTTTTTTTTATTTTCTGAGACAGGGTCTCGCTAAATTACACAGACTGCCTCTGGTCTCGAACTTGCGATCCTCCTGCCTCTGCCTCCCCAGCCGCTGGGATTACAGGTGTGCGCCACCCGCCCGGCTAGGGCCACCTAATTTTTTAAATCTTCCCAGAGGGAGTTTTTGACATGTCAATCTCCAACTAAAGATGCTCCAAGGCTGGGAGGTAGGTTTAGTGGTAGAGTGCTTTGCTAGCATGTACAGGCCCTGAGTTTGGACCCCTAGCAAAAAACAAAACAAAACAAAAGATTCTTCAGTAGTACCATGTTTTCAACAATGAATACATCCCCAGTGTCCTGCAAGTTATGTTCTGCAAAGTACCGGGTATAGAAAAGTGAATAAAACACGGCCCCTATCCTAAAGGCATGATGGACTGATAGGTTACCATCACAAGGGTCCTCTGGGATCCCCAAGTTGTCTACAGAGTGAACTGGAAACAATTTCAAGGCTCTCCACAATCTCGCTCCAATTTATTTTGCTCATTTTTCCTCGCCTATTTCTTTCCCTTTGATCCAAACAAACCAGGCTTCTTGCTGCTCAGCAAACATACCTGCTCCCTTTCGGTCTCTCTTACATTTGCTCACTTTGATCTCTGCTCCTGAAATGACCTCCTCACTTTTCTATCTGTGTCAGTTCTGGCAAATCCTTGAAGACCTAGATTTCGAATATGACCTTCCCCATGAAACATTATGATTGCTCATGAATTTCCAGTGAAGTCATGTTTTTCAATAAGAACCCCAGTGGAACACCAAATGCCATGACTAAGTTTTTTGTTGTTGTTGTTTTTTGTTTGTTTGTTTTTTTGTTTTTTTTTTTTCCTGTACCGGGGAATTGAACCCAGGGCCTCATGCATGCTTCTGCAAGTGCTCCACCACCAAGCCGTATCTCTAGCCCATTTTTTGCTTTTGATCTTGAGACCATGTCTAAATTACACAGGCTGCTTCTGCCCTTGAACTTGCAATCCTCTGCCTCTGCCTTCCAAGTCACTGGGATTACAGGCATGCGTCATCGTGCCCAGCATAATGACTACTTCTTGATTAAACCGTGGTTCAAATAAACCATTTGTAAGAGATGTTTTGGGGTCAGTTAGGGAAATTTGAGAGTAAATAAGAAACAAAGCCAGATGCAATGGCCCATGCCTATAATTCCAGCTACTTGAGAGGCTTAGAGAGGATCACAAGTACAAGGCTAGCCTAGGAAACAAAGAGAGACTTCCATTTCACACACACACAAAAAAGAAAGAAAGAAAGAAAGAAAGAAAGAAAGAAAGAAAGAAAGAAAGAAAGAGAGAGAGAAAGAAAGAAAGAAGAAAAAAATAAAAAGAAAGAAAGAAAGAAAGAAAGAAAATAGAACAACTGAGTACAAAATGATAGTACAGAATTACTGCTAAACTTATCAGGAATTTTTTTCTTTTACTGTTTTAAACTGTATTTTTACTGTTTTTAGCATTTACAAAATTTTCTACAATGAAAAATTATAACTTTTATAGGTAAGAAGTAAAAACTATTGTTATAAAATGCTTAAAATGTTGAGGTGACTCTACTAGTAATTTTTCCTTAATCAGAGGCCCCCAAAGTTCAGGAAATATAGGATAAACTTATTTTAAAACATTATATGAATTATACTTCCAACTACAATACTCAATATATTTTCCTTCAACCTCCAGACATTTTTTCAGGTGAAGTACCTCTAAATTATAAGTAATGGGTCCAACTGTTAATCTGAAATAAAGTATAATAAATGATCACTATTTAACAACAACAACATTTAACACCTATATAATGCTGGGCATGGCACAGTGTTGGGTAGTGTTTCCTCTGTTGTACACAGGCTGGCTATGAGTCAGATCTGACTCAATGGCACATAACAACAATTTAATACCTAACCACAATAAAAACTTTTAACTCTTGTTTCTAGACTTTTTGGATACTCTGTTATGTATTTGTTGCATTGGAATTTGAAGAAAAACATACTGAGCCTAGAATTTAGAAATGTGGGGATTTTTGCATTTTTATTGGTAATTTTCAATGTACAACTTAATGGGTCTCATTATATTTTCATATATGCATTTCATTGTACATTGCTCACATTCATTTCCCCTTTACCCGCTCATGACCCCCTCCCCTCCCTTTCCCTCTCCACCAACCATCTCCCTCCTACTTGCATGTCATTTTTCCTTTCTCTTCCCTCCCTCCCTTTCTTTCTTTCTTTCTCTCTCTCTCTCTCTCTCTCTCTCTCTCTCTCTTTCTCTTCCTTCTTTCTTTCTTCCTTTTTTTTATATCTATCTATATATGTACATCCCAATTTTGCCATAAGGGCAACATACCTGATATTCCCTTTCTTTTCTCTCATTACCCTTTCTTCTTGTCCCCCTCCCCCTTCTTTTCTTTAGTCCATTATCTTTCCCTACTAGGTCCCATCTGCTTTCATGATCTATATGTTTTAATATTGAAGCCTAACATCCACATATGAGAGAAAACATGTGATGTTTATGTTTCTGGGTCTGTCTTATTTCACTTAAAATGATAGTCTCTCGTTCCATCCAGTTTCTAGCAAATGCCATAATTTTTTCCTTCTTTATGGATGAATAAAATTTCATGATGTATATATACCATGATTTCCTTACACACCCATCTATTGATGGACGCCTAGGTTGATTCCATATCTTGTCTTTTGTGAATGACACCACAATAAACATGGATGAGCAGGTATCTCTACGGTGTATTGACCTATATTTCTTTGGATATATATGCCGCAGTGGTATAGCCAGGCCATATGGCAGTTCTATTTTTAGTTTTTTGAGGAACCTCCATACTGATTTCCACAGTGGCTGCACCAACCTGCATTCCCACCAGCAGTGTATAAGGGTTCCTTTTTCCCTCCATCCTCGCCAGCATTGACTTATCAGGAATTATAATCTTACTGCAGTTATATAAAACAGTCATTATTCTTATATATGAAAACTGAATTAATGGTTGTTAAATGTTAAAATAATATAAAATGGATGAAGGAAACGTGGCAAAATGTGAAAATTTGGTATTGGGAATATAAATATTTTTGGATTAATCTTTCTTCTTTTCTGTGCATTTGAAAATACTTCTAGCTGGATGCACTGGCCCACACTTGTAATCCCTTAGTGAGTTCCAGGTCAGAGGTGGTGTGCACAATTTAGTGAGACCCTGCCACAAAATAAAAGTAAAAAAGAAGCTGGGGTTGCAGCCCAGTGGTGGAGCACTTGCCTTGCATGCACGAGGTCCTGGGTTCAACCCCCAGCACTACAAAACAAAACAACAACAAAACATACATACACATCAAAAAAGAATAAAATTTCTAGAATTGGGCACAAAATGATAGTGCTCACTAAAGAAAATCTGAAGAAGAAAAGTAAGTGAAATAAAAAGGAGCCATTATCCTACCATGCCCTGCCATGCAGAGATAATCACTACTGATATTATGATGCATTGCATTCTATACCCTTAAAACATAATTTTTAAATTTATTTCTATTGACAAATAAAAATTATATGTAGTTATAGTATACTGTAACATGATGTTTTAAAATATGTAACTATTTATTTTATAAATTGCAGTTGCTCTGGACATATAGTTTGGCATTGATTTCAGATTTTTAAAGAATATATACAAAAGGTAGAAGAGCATATAAGTAAATATGTCAAATAGCTTCTCTGCTATTCTCAGTATTTTCAGTGGGTGATGGTTTCAGGAGTGGGCTGCCAGGTCCTTCTCCCAAGCCTATGACTAAAAAGTCAAAATATGAAAAAGTCTACTTGCCATGGTTTGGATGTGGTTTGTTCCCCCAAGGGTTCATGTGCAGGAGTCTTGGTCCCCAATGAGCTGATATTGAGATAGTGAACTTTAAAAAATGGGGCCCAGGAGAGAGTAATTAAGTTATGGCGCACCACCACCAGGAAGGATTAATGTAGGTCTCCTGGGACTGGGTTAATTCCTATGAGAATGAGTTATTAGAGCCTCATACCTCCATGGATGTCTCATCTGCATGTACCACTGCCACTCTCACATTCATTGCCACCATTTCGATGCCATTTGTCAGGAGGTCTTCACCAGAGCTGGGTAGATGCTGGTACTATGTTATTAAACCTCCAGAACTGTGAGCTAACCAAGCCTCTTTTCTCTATAAGTACCCAATCTCAGGTATTTTGTTATAGCAAGAAGAATGGACAAAGGCACCACCAGAGACAATGGTGCGGACAAATCTAAGCCTCCCTTATGCACACACCTGTAGTTAATTCTCTTACTATTCTAGATTCTACAGATAAGTTTTTCAATAATGCATCCCAAACCATCCCAAAATCACTTGCATTTTTGCACTTCCAAGTATATGTGATTCTATATCTGTGGGTTCTCCAGGCTACTGTGTATTTTTTGAAAGGAATCACCAGCCTGCTTAACTGGGATTACTACAGCTATTGGCCAGTCCTGCTAGGCTTCCAGTCTACTGCCCTGCTCTACTTTAAAATTCTCCTTCCCAAAGCTCCCAGTCTATACCTTGTCACAGTTCTTATATTCACCTGCCTTCTTGCTGGCCAATGTGATTTCCAGCAAATGTTATTGCCACACATTTTCTGTTGTTCAAATATTTTAATTATTTTCCTAACCACATATAATAATACTAAATATAATTTTAGTTATAAATTGCTACACATCCCACCACATCAATGCAGCTGAATTTATTTTTATATTTCCTTCATCCCTGCCGAATTTTATACATACTTCTTACTGTGAATATGCTTATGTTGTTTAAATTTCACACACTATAACATAATCATTTTAGTTCCATTTTAAATGACCATATCATATATTCCAAAGAACTGAAATACCTTCCAAGGACCTGAAATAAATTGAACCATTCCCTGGTTATTGGATGCTTTACATGCTTTATTTTAACCTGCCTTTAGCACTTCCTATAGCATAGATGTTTCCAATTCAGTACATATATTTTCTACATTATTTTATGTGGTTGCTCAGCACTCTATAATAAGGATGTCATTTTTTATTAAATTTTCTGTATTTATTTTTCCTTTTGAATAGTTAATATACTCTATTCTGTAAAAATGAGAAAAATAAAATGGCACATAATGAAAAGTCCGTCTCTTTTCTTCTTAGTCTCATCCTCACCATAATATGTAACCTCCTTTCTTTGTTGTTTGTTGTTAAGTGTTGTGGAGTCAGATCCAACTCATAGCAACCCTATGTACAACAGAGGAAGCACTACCCTTCACTGTGCCATGCCTGGCACTAATGTCAGTGCTTCTCTGCTATTCTCAGTATTTTCAGTGGGTGATGGTTTCAGGAGTGGGCTGCCAGGTCCTTCTCCCAAGCCTATAGCAGTTGGTATTCCCAGGCGGTCTCGCATCCAAGGACTAACCAGGCCTGACCCTGTTTAGCTTCTGAGATCTGATGGGATTGGACGCCAGGGTGGTACAGCTGTAGACACCTCCTTTCTTAGTGTCTTTTTTTCCTTCTGATACCGGAGATTGAATGCAGGACTGTGCATATGCTAAGGAAGCATTCTACCATTGAGCTACATCCTTCACCCTTTTAAGTTTTATTTTGAGACAAGGTGTTGCTAAGTTGCCCAGGCAGCCCTCAAATTTGATATGTAGCTCAGACTGGCTTTAAACTTGCAGTCTCCTGCTTCCACCTCCCAAGTACTGTAGTTAGGATTACAAGCATACACCACCACACCTAGCTCTATTTTACATATCCTTCCAGAGTCAACTTAGGCACATGCAAGAAAATACAATGTTATTTCTTAGTTTTGTCTTTCTCTCTTTCTTTTTACCTAAAATGTAATATATACTATACTATTTCCCACCTTGCCTTTTTTCACTTAATAAATTATTCTAATTCAGTACATAGTTTCCTCATTCTTTGTTCTACAGCAACATAGCTTCCTATTATATGAGTGCCATCTTTGGCTTCCACATGATGGACATTGTAGTCGTCACTTTGATGACTCCTTATCCCTCCTCTACTTGTTATCTCCAAAACCTTGTCCCATTGATGATCTACCTCAATCCCTTTTACTGGCTTTTTCTTTCTTTCTTCTTTTCTTCCTTCCTTCCTTACTTTTCTTTTCTTTTCTTTTTTTTTTCTTCCTTTCTCTTTCTTTTTTTCTTTATTTCTAACCTACAAACATTTCAGGCTAATATAGGACATTCTCTTCATTTCTAAGTCCCTTCACCTCAAATCTCTCTATAGGGGTGCCCACAGTTTCCATTTTACCACCCATTCCTTCCTTTACACTTTGTGATCTTCCTGTCTCTATTAAAACTAATTTCTGAACTGGATGTTGTGGCACATGCCTGTAATCCCAGTGTTCAGGAGGCCGAGGCAGGAGGACCACAAGCTCAAGGCCAGCCTTGGGCAACACCGTGAGATACTGTCTCAAAAAAACAAAACAAAACAAAAATCCTGATTTCTGGAAGGTCATCTGATAGAAACATTCAGCAGCTTAGCTTGTGTCTCTGTTCTTACCCCTCTAACATCTGAAAATGGATCCACACCATTTGCATACTCATGCACTTCTTAACCTCTTATAAAATGGTTTCTGCAGCCAGGCATGGTTGTGCATGTCTGTAGTCCAAGTGCAGCCAGGCATGGTTGTGCATGTCTGTAGTCCAAGCTGCTTGGGAGGCTGAGGTAGGAGAATCATTTGAACCTATGAGTTTGAGAATAGCCTGGTAAACATAGTGAGACTCCCATCTCAAAAACGGATGGGGTGCTGAGGATGTAGCTCAGTGGTAGAGCACGTGCCTAGCATGCAGGAAGCCCTGATTCCAAGAACAATATAAAACAAGACAAGAGCCAGGCGCGGTGGCACACGCCTGTAATCCCAGCAGCTCGGGAGGCGGAGGCGGGAGGATCGCAAGTTCGAGACCAGAGGCAGTCTGCATAACTTAGTGAGACCCTGTCTCAAACGGTAAAAAAAAAAAAAATGGGCTGAGGGTGCAGCTCAGTGGTCTAGCACTTGCAGAGCATGCAGGCGCGAGGCCCTGGGTTCAACCCCCAAAAACAAAAAAAAAAAAAAAAAAAAAAAAAAAAAAAACAAGACAAGACAAAACAAAACAACTTTTGCCCATCCTAATGCCTTCATAATGAAGTTACTCTCCAAGTGATCACCTAACCTGTTAATGGCCACTCTCCTCGCCCTGGCTCACTTCTTTGACACCTCCACCCACACCATGCACCTGTCACCCTTACTCCCAGCCGAAGCCCAGACCTAGAGATTCTATCTTTCCAATAGCTTTACTCCTGTACTCTCCTATCAATCTATTATTTTACTTAGATTAGATCCTAATTTCTGATGATCTGGACTATTAGCAGTGGGCTCCTAACTAATGTTTCTCCAACCTCTTTTCCACTCTAACTGAAAACACCCTTCCCTTCTTCAAAACTCTTATTTACAAGTCACTTAAGCACCAACTCCCCAATCTGATATTCAAGTCTTTCCATAATTTTACCTCAATTCAACATGTATTAGCATCAGCCAGTGTTATCTCCCACTGCTATATGAAGCATATCCTATGCTCCAGCCAGTGACCTGTTGATTCTTCACTCAACACATGGTGTGCTTTTATACCACCAGACTTCAGTTTACCCTTTTTTCCCCACCTGGATTACATCTCCCCTCCATCTCTGTTATTCTAAACCTTGTCCTTTGCTAATTTCTCTTGCCATGTTACCTTTTGGTGCCAAACTTCCACCAAATGTATAATAGATATTTGTGCAGTTATCATATTTCCATCCTGTATTATAAATTCTATTAAAACAAAATACTGCATTTCATGAGCCATTTTATGAGCTATCTTTTTTTTTTTTTTTTTTTTTTTTTTTTTTTTTTTTTTTTTTTTTTTTTTTTTTTTTTTTTTTTGTGGTACTGGGGGTTGAACCCAGGGCCTTGCACTTGCATACTTTGCAAGTGCTGGACCACTGAGCTGCACCCCCAGCCTATTTTTTTACTTTTTAAGACAGGGTCTCGCTAAATTACACAGACTGCCTCTGGTCTCGAACTTGCGATCCTCCCGCCTCTGCCTCCCGAGCTGCTGGGATTACAGGCGTGCACCACCGCGTCCTGCACGAGCTATCTTGTTTAAGTGACTTACATGCATTATCTCATTTAATCCTTACAACAACATTTGTTAAGCCAGGGTTCTCTCCACTTAACATTAAACAAACTGAGACTTGGAGAGAGCATGCTAATGGAGAAATCAGATCCCTCCCTGAAATTCATCTTTATATAACTTATTGTAGCCAGCACAATATCCACCACTTACATTACACTCAATCTCTGTATGTCCTATCAACATATTATAAATTGTGTTTAAGGAGCCCGAGATGGAGGGATTGGGACGGTAATGAATTAGGATAGTAAGAGTGACCAGGATGTTTCTAAATTTCCACTATTGGATTATTGTTGTTGTTGCTGTTGTTAGGTGCCATGAAGTCCAGTCCTACTCATAGTGACCCTATGTACAACAGATGGAAACATTCCCCAACACTGTCCCATGTTTGGCATTATGTCAGTGCTTCTCTGCTATTCAGAGGATTTTTAGTGGCTGATTGTTTCAGGATTGTTTGAGGAATGGGCTGCCAGGTCCTTCTCCCATTTTTTGCGGTGCTGGGGATTGAATCCAGGGCCTCAGAGAGAGCAGAGCAAGCACTCTACCAAATGAGTTAAACCCTAGTCCCCTAAGTGAGAGAGGACATCCCTTGGTGGACTTATGTTGTTGTTGTTAGATGCAGTTGAGTCAGTGTCCAACTCATAGCGACCCTACGTATAAGAGACGAAACTCTATTGTCAGGGCTTCTCTGCTATTCATAGGATTTTCAAAGGTTGATTGGTTTTTGGGGGGAGTAGGTTGCTGGGTCCTTCTCCCAAGGCTACAGCCCCTGTCGTTCCCAGGTGGTGTCCCATCCAAGTAGTAACCAGGCCTGACCCTGCTTAGGTTCCAAGATCCGACAGGATCTGTCGCCACGGTGGTACAGCTGCAGGTGGGTGGACTTATAGGGCTTTTAAAAGCATTTAAAATACGCAGTTGCTAAACAGGATAGCACCCAAACTACCCTGGCAGATCTCAGAAGCTAGGCAGGGTCAGGCCTGGTTAGTACTTGGATGGGAGACCACCTGGGAACACTAAGTGCTGTGGGCTTGGGAGAAGGACCCAGCAACCGACTCCAAAAACACAAGTCAACCATTGAAAACCCTATGAATAGTAGAGAAGCACTGACAATAGCGCCGGGCATGGCACAGTGTCAGGGAGTGTTTCGCTCTGTTGTACCTAGGGTCGTTAGGGCATGGCACACAGTCAGGGAGTGTTTCGCTCTGCTGAACGTAGGGTCGGTATAAGTCGAACCCGACTTGATGCCACCTAACAACAACAACAAAACAGGATTGCATTTTCTCTTACGTAGTCTCCAATTGCTACCTGTCGGTTTTGTATCTCTTGATTTTACTGTCCGCCGCCTCCTCCCAACCCTCGGGGATTGTCTCTAGTCTCCTGTGTTTCCACAGCTTTGGGCGCCTTGCTCCCTACACGGAGTGCGTACTTGTTGATTTTAACGTAAGTGTGTGTGCGGGTGTGCACAGAACCCGGGCAGAGGCGTGGGTGTGGGATGTGGTATACATTCCTTTTCCTCATTCTTTTTGCCTTCAACAGCTGCAGCCTGGAGGCTTTCCTTCGGGGGAGGAGGCAGAACCGCTGACCCTTTAACAAGTTGTCCCTCGCAGAACAGGTGTTTCCCCCGCCTTCTAGGAGGAGAGGGATGGCTGGACGCACAGTGACATCAGCCGACAACCAATGAAAAGTCTGGCTTCTGCGGCCGCACCAATAGGCGGCCGGGGGCGGGCCCGGTTTCCTGGGAGCCGGGCGGGCTGGGCTGGTCCTGCGGCCGCCGCGGAGTCTCCGCCGCTCGAGCTGCCCGCAGCGGCCGCGGCGTCTTCGGCGGCGGCCCCGTGCTCTGCCCGCGCGGCTTCCCGACGCACGGCTCGGGCGGCTCCCGCCGCGGCGCAGCTCCCCCACCGCCCGGGCTCCGGCGGTGGCGCGGCTCATGCGCCCGCCGGGTGCGGAGTGCGCAGGTGGGCCGGCCGACGCGGGGAGATAGGGCCCCGGGGGCAGCGGCGGACCATGGCACGGAGACCCGGGGCTCCGGCCGCCTACGGGGAGGAGTTCTCCTTCGTCAGCCCGCTGGTGAAATACCTGCTTTTCTTTTTCAACATGCTCTTCTGGGTGAGTCTTGGGAGTCGCGGGGGCACCTAAGGCTGCAGGGTACCCCCAGGAGGCGGAGTGGTCTGCCCGCTTCTGGGGAGGGGCGCCCCGGGATGGCCGATGCCAGGCTGGCGCGGTGAGCCGCACTACCTAGTTTTCTGGGCTGGCTACACTTTGGAGGGATTTCCCCTGGGGAAGGACATCACAGTGGCGCCTGGTCGGGAGGAGACGGTAGAGCGGGCATCCTCACTGTAAGGGAGGAGGATTTAATAGGATGAGCATCTGTGTCAGGCCAAAAAGGTGGATGGAGGAGAGGAGCGGGTTTTCCTACTGGGCCAGAGCAACCCCGCTGGAACAGTCGTGACTGGGGACTTTCAGGCTTGGGGGCTGGAAGGCCCCGCTGGCAAGAAAAGAAGAAAAAGAGGAAGGGAGGGAAAACCCCAGACCTCCCCTCCCCGTTCCCTCAGGGAGGACAGGTGAAGGGGCTTCATCTCTTCCTTTTGCAGGCCTCAGGTGCCCCCTCCCTGCAAAGACTGAGAAGGGACAGGAATGGCCTCCCATCCCAGCACTGCCCCAAACTTTGCCCCCAGACCCCTCCCCTGAAGCCTGATGGTCATTAAATAGGACCATGTGCTGGGCTGGAAGGCTAGGGGTCCTTTCAGAATCTTCTGCGTGGGGGTGGAAAAGTGGAAGAAATGCTAGACCGGGGCTCCAGACGCCTGGATTTCCATCCCACTCTACCATCATTGTTGACTTGACTGACCTGGGCAAATATGTTCAAGTCTGCAGGCCTTCCTTCCCTCCCCCATACAGTTAAACCCAGTAAGATCAGGGATGGTAGAAATATCTGCTGGAGCTGAGAATTCAGCTGGAAGCTGATCATGAAATGCTACCTCCGTCTTGTTTCATGGCTAGAGAGTCCCTGGGCCCCTCCGGATTTGAGAACCTAAGAAAGTCCTTCCTCAGCTCCAATTTCTCTGCTAGCCCCTGCCACACCAGAACTGCTGCTCTGGGAGCCCATCATCCTTGCCCACGTCAGCCTGAGACCAGTAGTTTGGATTTGCAGGAAGGAGGACTTGTGCGTGTAAAATATGTTTCCTAGGAGAAGGAGCACAGCAAACATCCAAGGGAGCTGCTGGAAAGGCCTCACAGGGGCCTTGGTGTGAAGTGCAGACTCAAAGCACCTAAGTGCTAGCCTATTGGGCAAATGAGAGCAATTCCAGAGGGTGGTGCTGACAGCTCACTTTCACCCACCATACTCTTGGGAATATTGAAGTTTGGGCTTCTATCACATTCTCAGTTTTAGAACTGGGAAAATTTTATAGCAGGCATCCTGTCCAGTCTCCACATTTTATGTAGGAGAAGGCTAAATTGTTGTGGTAGTAACTCTTTTGTCCAAAGTCCAACAGCTGGGTAGCAGGCTTGGTCTGGTGATTTTTCTACCAAACTAGGGTGCCTCTAGGGAAAGTCCTTGACCCAGATGGCTGCTAGTGTAGCTGGGATAGTGGCAGTATTAGTGGTTAAACAGTCAACCCAAGTTCCCATGGTCTAGGTTCTGCTTCTGCTGGAGATAAGGGGAAAACAGAGGAAAACCCATTACCACCACTGTGCAAGGCCGGGGTATGTGTTAAGGGGAATTCATCCCGTAGGGCCAAATACCAGCAAAGCCTTCATGCTTACTGAAGCCAGGATGTGCAGGCCAGGACGTGCTCTCTTTAGGGCCAGCACTAGCTTCATAAGCTCTAGGTCCTCATTCTGGCTTCCTCTGTCAGCCAAGGCTCTGTCTCCTTGGGAGCCTTTGGCACCTCACTCTTATCTGGGCTCCCCAGCAACAGCAGCTGGGTGCATCTGTTACCCTTATGATCAGTAGCAGCTGGGTACATCTGTTACCCTTGTGATTGTGGTCATTTTCTTAGACTTCCCTGCCCCACCTCAAACCCCTTTTATCAGACAAAGAACTTCAGGAGGTTGCAGCCAGGGAGAGTTTGGCTCATAGACCCATTTACTTTAGTGAAAAAAAAAAAAAAATGCTTCCTTCAAGGTCAGAGTACCTGGCTAGCCAGGCTGGCACCACCCCAAATTAGAGGAAAGCCCCTTTTTGGCCCTACTGTAGATGTAAAAAGTCAGAGACTCTAGAAATAGCACATTGAAGGACAAAAGGCCCAGCTTCTTTCTGGCACCAATTTACTGTGTGACCTTAAGCCAATATATCTGTCTCTCTGTCCTTAATCTTTCTCCTCTAAAGGAGAAATTTGTCTGCTTCTGTGAACTATTTAAAGATGAGTGAATCACTTTGGGGGCTATTTGCTTTCTTTAAGATCTGAGGCTGAGCTGGGCATGGTGGCGCATGCCTATAATCCCAGTGGCTTGGGAGGCGGAGCCAGGAGGATTGCAAGTTCGAGACCAGGGGAGGTCTGCGTAACTTAGTGAGACCCTGTCTCAAAAAGTAAAGAAAAAAAATAAAAATAAAAATAAAAGGGCTGGGGTGCCGCTCAGAGGTCCAGCACTTGCATAGCATGCAAGCGCAAGGCCCTGGGTTCAACCCCTAGTACTGCAAAAAAAAAAAAGATCTGGGGCTGGATCTAAGAATGACCCTCTGTCTGTCTTGGTATCCCCGGGACATTGCCCTGCTTAGGGAACAGTACTTTGCAGGGATTATTGAGTGTCACTTCTCTCCCAGGCTCAGTGCCACAAAGTTACCTTCCATGTCCACGCAGCTTGAGATGAAGCACTGCTTCCCCAGATCAGAATTCCTCTTTCTTCCCATCCCACTTCAAGGGCACGTTATGATGCTTTCTCCTTTGCAGGCTTCCATTATCCTAATCAAATTCCCCTCTTCTGCCAGGAAGCACTCGGAGCTGTCCATCCACTTTGCAGCCAGGGTGTGTGTCTGGCCAGCTGCTGGGGTGCTGTGTGGGGGCGGTGTTTCTGTCTATGCCTGGGACATATTAGGAATGTGGCCAGCGTTGTCCTGGCTCACTCTAGGTGATGGTGGCAGTGGCCACCTCTGCTGCTGTTCTAGGAGTCCTCACTTCTGGGGGCATTTGGAACCTGACTCAGAAAGCTGCTGGCTCCCTTGGGAGTAGGACCAATTCCTCTTGTGTATGTTTCAAATTTCACTTCCCCTTAGGCCTGGGAGTTCTATTTTTTTCCCCCAGAATCATGTTGCTCTGTAACTGATGGTTGGTTTTGCATGGCTTGTAGTAATTGCTCCAGGCTTCTAGAAGTTGTATTTAAACCTTTGAAAGCCAGACTTAGTGACACATGTTTATAATCCCAGCACTCAGGAGGCTGAGACAGCAAAATTGAGGTGAGTTCCAGGCCAGCCTAGACTACTTCCTGACTTCTAGGCCAGCCCAGGCTACGCAGGGAGACCCTGCTCACAAAACCAAAAAATAAACAAATAAAATGAATTAAAGCAAGTCTTAGGAATTAGGTGCCTTTCCTCACTGACCTGTGTTGGACATTGGGATGGCACATGCTTCATTAAGCTTGGGCATACGTTGTCAGGAATATTATTAGTACCGTCCCACTCTTCCCTTACGGGTCCTTTTCCCTGCTTGGGGCAACAGTGGGAGTGACTTTTGAGTCAAGCAGAGGCCAGAAGTTCAGACTGTTAGTCTCTGTGTCTCAACCCAGACATTTTTGGCAGCCATGCCTCTGGGCTCCCGTGGCACCTTGTACCTACTGGGATTGTCATACTGCTTCCTTGTGCCACAGTTATGTGGTTATTTTTCTGTCTCCTCCTTTAGACTTCAGGCTCCTGAGGGTCGAGACTGCCTTATTCGTTTCTAGATTTCCTATTGCCCAGCTGTGTTTATTGAATAGTGAATCAGAGAGCAAAGCTAATTGTTGTTTTTTGTTGTTGAGTGGCGGCACATGACCTTTTTATGTTTGAGCCCAATGTTGCAGCCACTATGTGTCTTCTCATTTTGAGTTGTGGCACATCAGCAAAAGGAGGTCCCAGGGGCTTTACTCCATTCCCATCATTAAAGTCAACTCTACTTCGAGGAGGCAACTCTTCCCCAGTCGTTTGTCTCAGGCATTCAAGAAAACTAACTAGGGAGAGGCATAATGCCCTTCCACTCTCCATCTCTCAGACACAGGCTGTCAAGATGCAGCCTAGCTTTAGGTGCTTGAGAACATTCTTAGTGAGATATTCAACTGTGTTCTCCTTTGCCATGGGTCCTGTGGGCTGGCACCCCTCCCTCAAGCAAGGTCAGAAAAAATGGCAGGCATTCACTTTAGTATCTCTGTCAGAGCCACACATGATTACTGTCCATAGTATCTGGCTTTTTCACTTCTACCGCAACACTTACGGATCCCTATCCAGATCTTCCTTAGGCCAATCCAGGCCCCTGGTGAGGGATCTTCCTCAAGAAGTCCACTGTCCCATCCAGGACCATTGTATTGGAGTCCCAGGACATTCAGGATCACCCCAGACCACCTGCAGTATCATCTCTTGTAACTTGGCTCAGAAGCCTCAAGGAAGTGACCTGACATCAAACCTGGCAAAAGTTCTGCCAGTGGCGGAGGCTCTTCCTGCCACCCAATCTTCCCTACTACACACACTTCCAAGTACCTCAGGTGCCTACTTCTGATCTTCCCTGCTTCCTTTCCCTTAGACTGGGCAGGCTTCAATAAGGGAAGTGATTAGATTCTTTTATTCACACAATGAAATATCCAAAATACCAAAAATGAAGAGCCATACCCTTTGCATGCATGCCTCTTCACTCCTCCAGCAGCTCTGCTTGCCTTGTACCAAGCAGAAAACAGTAAATTTCAAGAAACTTTTGAAAAGAATGAAAAGAAACAAAGAGTGCCTCTCAGAGTCCTGCAGGCTGTATGTCAGGCCCGTCATCGCAGTACCATGAGTTGGAACGTGTATACTGCTGTGAGTCATTGTGGATTTCACTTTCTCACTCGTAATCTTGGGAGACCAAAACCAGCTATGGCTTGAGGAAGATGCTAAAGGTTTGGCTCCAGGCATTGGCAAGGAAAGAGCCCTCTAAACCCCTCTACTCCAGTGGGACAATACCCTCCAATCTAGAGGGAGATAGCCAAGGGTCAGTGTTGCCCAGACAGATGCCACCTCAGAATCCTCGGAACAGCAGTGCCAGGGCCACACACAGGCACAGTATGTGTAGGTCCTGGGCAGGGAGAGGGAGGGCCTTGCTTTAGGTCTAGGAGGCTGTGTCATCCTTGAATTCTCCCAGAAATAAGGACAGAAGGTTCTGAGAAATGAGATGGAGACCCCTCCCCCGACTTCCCCCTGAGTAGGGTCAGGGATTTGTGTTGTTGCTGTTATTTTGTTGGTGGTGTTTTTTGTGGTGCCAGAGATCAAACCCAGGGCCTCACACATGCTAGGCAAGCACTAGGTAAAGGCGAGCACTCTACCACTGAGCTACATCCGGATCTCAGGGAAGGAGTTTTGATTCTCCCAGAGGGAATCACTGTACCCTCAACTGCCCTCTACCATCACCTTCAGAGAAAGAGGGAAACTGACGCTCAGGAGGAGGGGATGCTATTTACCCACTTCCTGCAGCTGGATTTTGGAATGTAGAGACAGACAAGGCCAGCACTTTCTCTTGGAGGCTGCGCAGGCCGGCAAGTCCAGTGGCTGTGCCATGTCTTTGCTTTTCAAGGTGCTGCTCCAAGGACTTCCCTCTGAGCTGTCTCCTGGGCCCTGCTGGAATGCTGTCACTTCCCCACTCTATCTACCTTGTCCTGCCTCAGTCCCACCTCGTTTGAAGATTGCCATCTGCTGCCCAAGAGAACTGCAGGCAGCTGTTTTTTCCTGCCTCACATGATAGCCCCAGAAGAGCACACGGGATCCAAGCGTTGCTGTGAAGCAGAGATAGGAAGGCACTCATGTGGCTGAGGTTGTAAGGCTTTGGAGACATCCAGGCTTAGGGTCCAGTTTGGGCAGTTACTTGAATTCTGTAATCTGATCATCAGTTTGTAAAATGGAGACACTAATGCCCTCTTGGGGTAGTGGTTGGAATAAAATGAGATAGCATATATCAAGTATTAGCCTTGTGCCGCTGTTAGCACTAGACAGAAGGTAGTTACTACTACTGTCCTTGGAAATAGCACCTAGGACTCACCTATCTGGGGTGGGCTTGGGGAACTAGGGAGGTCTTCTTCATGGAGGAGAATAAAAGTGGCAAGTGAATGGGGATTGAGTCTTGCTGAGGTTCAACCTTGAACCTGAACCTCCCTTGCTCGTATTCCCACCATTAGCCAGAGGGGGATGATAATTAATGATGCCTTTATATTCTCTGGTTTACAAAGTTTCATATATATCCTAGGATTAAAGCCCCACTGACTCTGGTCTTCCAGAGCCTTCCCTAGGTTCACCCCTCAGGACTTGGCACACCCCCTTGGTCTTAAGGTGCAATCTAGTGGAAATGGACTTGAGGAACCAATTTGCCTATAATTATTGGTGTTGGGCTAGAGAACCCTTGTTCAGGACCTCAACATGGGACCCTGCAGCATTTCCTCTTTTAGTACTGATGGCCCTGAAATTGTGTCCCATGGGCTGAAATAAAGGTTTTTCCTCACAAATATCAACCAGTGGTTGTCTTCTCAGTTTGCAAGAAAAGTCAAGATAATGGAGAGAACTTTCTTCATTCTCAATTTCTTCCATGAACATTATTAGTGCCTGTGGCTGCTTATCTGCAAAAAAAAAAAAAAAGCTAACAGAAGGCAAAGGGAAGAGGAACAGTAACAACAAAATATTATGGAAAACTAGGAAACAATTTATTTTGGATATTACCTGTATTGTTTTACAAGATGCAGACATACATCTTACAGGCACATCATCTTAGTAAAATTGTCCCTTATTTCTATGCTAGAAATTAATATCTTGTGCTTCCTCACGTGATACACTGAGAAGACTACAACAGTATCTGTCTTATATTCTTGTCAACAATATGTAATATGAGTCTAATTGTGTGGAAACAGACAAATCCAAATTGAGGGACATTCTGCAAAACAGTTGACCTGGACTCCTCAAAAATGTCAGTGTCAAAAAAATGTTAGAATGAGTGTTAGCATAGATGGGAAGGCCTAGAAACCCTCACACACTGCTGGTGGGAAGGGAAAATGGTACAAAGGCTATACAAAACAGTTTGACAGTTCCTCTAAAACTTAAACATACAGTAACCATATGACCCAGAATTCCAATCCTAAGAGAACTGAAAACAGGTATCCAAACAAAAACTTGTACATGGATATTTTTAGCAGCATTAGTATTCATAGTAGCCCAAAAGTAGAAATAACCCAAATATTCATCAGTGGATGAATACATAAATAAATTGTATTGTATCTGCACAGTATGCAATATTAGCCATGAAAAGAAATGAAGTATTGGCACATGCTATAACATGGATGAACCTTGAGAACATGCTATAGTGAAAGAAGCCAGAGATATGGGGACACATGCCATGGGATTCCATTTATAGGAAATGTCCAGAATAGGTAAATCCATAGAGAAAGAGAGCAGATTTGTGGTGACCAGCGGCCGCAGAGGGAAGAGATGTGAAGGGAAGGAGGCGTGACTGTTGAATGAATGAGTATGGGGTTTCAATCTGCAGTGGTGGAAAAGCTCTGGAACCTGATAATGGTGATGGCCGCACAGTTATGTTAATGTACCTAAGGCCACTAAAAGTTATTATTATTATTATTATTATTATTATTATTATTATTTTGAGACAAGTTCTTGCAGTATAGCTGAGGTTGGTGGCCTGGTTCTTACTATGTAACCCAGGCTGGCCTTGAACTCACAGCAGTTCTCCTGCCTCAGCCTCCCAAGTGCTGGGATGAAATAGGCGTACACCACCAAGCCTGGCTTGTAATTTTATAATTTTAAATGGTAGAAATGATAAATGTTGTGTTGTATTTTACAATAAATTTTTAAAAGGCATTTTTTTCAAAGACCAAAAACAAAGGAAAAAAAATAAAAAGAAAAGAACAAAAGCCAGGAGACTGTTCCAGGCCAAAGGAGACTTAATCACTAATGCAATGTATGATCATCAATTGGACCCTGGATCAGGAAGGTAAAACAAACAACAACAGAAAACAAAAATGAAAACAAAAAGAAACACAAGTGGTAGTACACATCTGTAATCCCAGCACTTGGTAAACTAAGCTTTGAGGCCAGCCTGGAGTACATAGCAAAACCCTGTCTCAAAAAAACAAAAACCAAAACCAAAAACAAACAACCCCCCCCCATAGTTACAAGGGACATTATGGATAACTGGGGAAAATGAGATGTGGACTGTAAATTAGATAGCAATAATAGAATAGTTAGTTCTTAAAAATTAATGTCAAAATATATAGTATACACCAACAGATCACTGTGACTTCCCTAGGCTCTATCACCTGAATAATTTTAAGATCTGCTGTATTAAGCTTTGGTGTTATTAGGGGAAATCACCCTAATTAAAGTTATAAAACTATCAAAGGAACCCCAGTTTAAGAAAATCTGATATTAAGCTGGGCGAGGTGGTATATGCCTGTGATCCCAGCAACTTGGAAGGCAGAGGCACGAGGATCACAAGTTCAAGGCCAGAGGCAGTTGCTTCTTGGCTGTGACAATTTCTCAGACTTTTCTTGTTTTTGATGACCTTGAGATTACTGAAGAGTGTTGCTTGAGGACTTTATATAATGTCCCTTTACTGCAACCTGCCTGATATTTTTTTCATGGTTCTACTGGGGTTATGGGTTTTAAGGAGGAAGACCACAACAGTAAAGTACCATTTTCATCACATCATATCATACCAATGACTTATCAACATCATTGTTTGTTGACCTTGACCACAGGGTTGAGGTTGTGTTCTGGTTTCTCCACTATGTAATTACCCTCCTTTCCCCTTTGTCCCGTGGTACTCTTTGGAAGAAAGTCACTACATGCAGTGCGCACTACCTCCTTAAGGGTTGTTGTTGTTGTTGTTAGGTGCTGTGGAGTCGGTATCCGACTCATAGGGACCCTCTGTACAACAGGGGAAACACTATTGTCAGTGCTTCTCTGCTGTTCATAGGGTTTTCAATGGCAGATTGATTTTTGGGAGGGGGTTGCCAGGTCCTTCTCCCAAGCCTACAGCACCTGGTGTTCCCAGGCGGTCTCCCATCCAGGTACTAACCAGGCCCGATCCTGCTTAGCTTCCTAAGATCTGACGGGATCAGATTCCACAGGGCTAAGGCTGCAGGCCCTCCTTAAGGGTATTTACATAAATTATTTGGGATTCTTCTGCATAGGAGATTTGTCTTATCTCCTCTATTTATTTATCTATTTATTAAGTTATTTGTGTTAGCACAAACTCACAGATATCTATTTAATACTACAGACAATAATGCAGCATATCTTTGCTTATTTTGATGCTCAAGTTATTCCAGCTTTGGCCATTGGGAGCTGTTTCACTTGGCTCCTGTGTCCCTTTGGCATACCAACACTGATGCGGGGGTTTTGTTTTTGTTCGTTCTTGAGCTCTTCTTTACTTTCTGGCATAAGCTGCCCCTGTCCTAGAATCAGCCATTTTTCCAAGGACCATTTCTCCTTTATCCTTAAGGATAAAGGTACTGGTGTGTGCAAATTATTTTATGTAATTTGATTAACAGCTTTTGGGGAACATCAATTTTACTAAAAGCTAGACTCAGCTATTTTGTAAATTGTACCTAGCTTTTAAAAGTTTCTAGCCAGGAACCAGGCATGGTGGTGGATGCCTATAATCTTAACTCCCGGGAGGCTGAGACAGGAAGATCAAAGTGAGTTTGAGGCCAGCCTGGTCTACCTAGTGAGTTCCAGGACAGCCTGGGCTACACAGCGAGATCTTGTCTCAGGATATCAAAGTAAATAAATAAATAAATAAATTTAAAATACATGTTTCTAGGCAGGCTTCATTCTAGCCAGCATATGAGAGACCATCCTGGGAAAATTGTTTTATTTCTATCCTCCTCATGAAAAGAGGTTGTCTGTGACATTGTAAGTGTTCTAAGGATTTTGTATCGAATACTGATACCGTGGAAAGATTACCAGAATGAGATGGGGAAAATTGTGTTTAGTCCAGATTTTGCCACTGCTCCCTTACGAACTCAGTCAGGTGTCCCTTCCACTCTGTGGCCCTCATTTCTAAAAAGAGGTGAGTGTCCAAACTCAGTTCCAAAGTTCTATTCAGCCCTAAGATGTGTTGCTTCTAAGCCAAGGGTGGCAGCACTCACCTGTAATTCCAGCATTTGGGATACTGAGGCTGGAGGATCACAACTTCAAGGCCATTCTGGACTACACAGCAAATTCCAGATCAGCCTGAGCTACACAGTAAGACTCCACCTCAAAAAACAAAAAGTGAATTAAATAAAATAAAACTTGATACTGTTAGTAGCAGCAGCATAGCTTTGGAATAGTAGAAACTTTGGGAAGTCCAGGGTGGGAAGTGAGGATGGGAATGGAAGTGTGAAAGGTCAAGCTGTGAAGTGCAGAATATGAGAGCTTTGGGAAGAAGCATCATTAATTATCATATCAAATATTAATAATTATATTAAAGTTTCAATCTTGATTTTAATATGGGCTCTATCTGTTGATTTAGATCACTGGCTGATTGTGCTTTAGGCACAAACTGGTTCTCAAACTGGTTGCACTTGGAATCACCTGGAACACATTTAGAACTACTGTTGTCTTGGTCCCAATGTCAGAGATTCTGATCTACTTGGTTTGACGTGCAGCCGAGGTATCAAGAGTTTCTTAAGTCTCTTCTCTCGACTGGGATTTATCTCAGTTGATAAAGTGCCACTCCGTGGTCTCTTATGCCCTGGGTTTGATCCTCAGCACTTCAAAACTGGGAAAAGGACATGGCAACCCACTCCTGAAACAATCAGCCATCAAAAATCCCATGAAGGCTGCTATGACTCAAGGGCACCTAACAACAAGAAGTCTCTCCTCTTGCTCCAAGTTCCCAGGTGATTCTAATGGTAGCCAAAATTGAGAACCATTGCTTTAGGCTATAAATACTCTTGATCCCTCCTCAATATAGCAAAGATTGTAGGTCCTCAGAATACCTTATGCATAGCAGCTGATGGATTAGATTTGGATAATAGCTTCCTATTGCTGCTGTAACAAATTACCTAAAATTATGGCTTAAAACAACATACATTTAATCTTCTACGAGATTAAATTAAAGTTGGTTTCACTGGGCTAACATCCAAGTGTCAGCAATACCACCTTCGTGGTTTTTCTCTAGAGGAGATGGTCATGCCTACTCTAGTTTTTGAGGCTACCCACATTCCTTGGTTCATGGCTTGACATCATCCCATCCTTGTTTCTGTTATCATACATCCTTCTCTAACTCTGACCCTCTTGGGTCCCTCTTATAAGGTCTGCTTGTGACCATATTGGGCTCTCCAGGATAATCTCCCCAGCTCCAAATCCTTCATCATATTCACAAAGTCCCTCTGGCCATGTAAGATAATATATCCATTGTTGTTGTTGTTGTTGTGCTGTCAAGTTGGTAACCGATTCATAGTGACCCTCATAGGGTTTTCAATGGCTGACCGTTTCGGGATTGCCTTGGGAGTGAATTGCCAGGCCCTTCTCCCATTTTTGCGATTCTGGGAATTGAATTTGGGACCTCAGAGACTGCAGCACAGCACTCTACCAACTGAGCTAAATATCCATAGGTCCCATGAATTAGGATGTGGACATGTTTGGAGGAAACATTATTCTACCTACCATTAATAGAGCCAGAGAAACGACTATAATTATGGGCCCATAAATAGAATTAAGTTATCTCTTTACTGTGCCTTTCTTGTTTTAGCTGTGTTAGGATTTGTATACCTATTATTATTAATTTTTTTTTTTTCAGTGCTGGGATCAAACTCAGGGCTTTGGCCTTGCTAGGCAAATGTTCTACTGCTCGGCCACACTCCCACCCAGTGTTAGGATTTAATCAAAGACCATCATTGTGGAAAGTTATCCACCCTAGTAAAATTTTAACTTGTGAGAAAACAGTGCGAAGCCTGGGAGCAAAAGAAATAAAGATTCAGTAAAAATGATATTCAGAACCACAGTTGGGTGTGGTTCAGTTTTAATGGGGAGATGGGAGATGCTTGTTTACCCTAGCAGAGGGTGGCCTCCAGGCAGGGAGTAACTGGCATTTCTGTCTTGGGGTCTCCTCCCTCCCCTGTGCTCCCCAAGCCTGGTCCTGCTGTAGGACAAAAAGCCAGGTGGCAACTCTAGCCCCATCCTCAGCTCGCTAAGCTGCTCCCTATCTCCTGGATAAAGAGCGAGGGCTGGCTGGAAATACATGGGCCTGGAGGCAGAGGCAGAGGCACAGGCAGATGAAAGGGCAAGGAGCAAGGGCTGTGGAGACATGGAGAAGGGTCCTGAAAACATGGTTTTAGATCAGAATTTGCCATTTGCTACTGAATGTACCTTCCCTTCCCTGCCAGATAGCAGAAGACCTTCGTAAACAAGGCCCACAAGGAAAAACTGTCCTTTTACCAGGACACTAGCCTGACCCTATTACCTGTTCCAGGGGCCCATGTCCCTTCTCCCACCAGAGCCCCCAGGTGGCTCTTTTCAGCTGATTTCTATCTTGCAGGACAGTGAGGTCTAGCCCCCCTTCGCTTTCCCCACTGGGTTGGTCAAGTCCCTGCTGCTGAGAACGCTCTCCTGCCAGAGCTTGGCCTCATCTATTGCCATGGTGACAGCCAGCCGCTGCTTAGCACCAGCTTGGATACTGGTCTTGAAGAAAGGGTAGCCAAGTGGAGTACACGGGGGCTGCCCAGCACTCATGGAGGCCTGCAGGGAAGGCAGAGACAGCTGCTCTGAGGACCCTTGGTAGTGTCTGGTGGGTTTGTTCTTTCAGGAAGGAACCATGAAATTTAAAAGGTCTAAGCTCTATTCTTCCTCATTGGAATCAGAGTTTATAAAGATAAAGTTTCCCCTCCCAGGCAACTCTGATACTTACACACATGCAGTCATGCACACACTTTTTCACACTGGCATGCAATTTCTTTTTGTACTTGACATTATATTGACCTCCGAGGGAGTTAGAGAGGTGGGAGCTGAGCTGCTTTAGCTGTAAGATCTGCCCTTTGATGAAAACTCCAAACTTCACAGTTCCTATGTGACCTTGCACAAATTAGCTATTAGTAATGCCTGCAGCCATACCACCCTGGCATCTGGTCCCATCTGATCTCAGAATCGAAGCAGGGCTGGCCTGGTTAGTCCTTAGATGGGAGACTGCCTGGGAATGCCAGGTACTGTGAGCTTGGAAGAAGGACCCAACAACCCACTTCCAAAACAATCAGCCATTGAAAACCCTACAAAGAGCAGAGAAGCACTGACATAATGCCAGGCATGGCACAGTGTCGGGTTGTATTTTGTTCTGTTGTACATAGGTTGCTATATGTCAGACCCAACTCCGTGGCACCTAACAATGATTTTGATGTTGTTGTTAGGTGTCGTCGAGTCCCAATATTATCAGGTATTGCATTGAATGCTTTCCATACATTATTTAATTCTTGCTGTAATCTTATTAGATGTAGTTGTTTGTTCTTAATTCCCATCTTCATATGCAGAAACTGAGGCTCAAAAATTTGTCTCTCATGGAGTCAAGTGTGACTCAGTCCAAAGCCCAAGGTTTTATTGTTTGTGCGTGTTTTGCTTTTTGGTATTTTTTGGTGCTGGTGATTGAATCCAAGTCTCATGCATGCCAAGCATAAGCTCCACCACAGAGCTACACCCCAGGCCTCTGGAAGCCCTGTTTTTAATCACTGTTCTGTACTTGTTGTTGTTGTTGTTAGGTGCCGTCGAGTCATGTCCGACTCATAGCGACCCCCATAGGGTTTTCAATGGCATATTGTTTCGGGATTGCCTTGGGAGTGGGTTGCCACATCCTTCTCCCATTTTTGTGGTGCTGGGAATCAAACTGAGGACCTCAGAGACTGCAGAGCGGTGCTCTACCGAGCTAAATCCCAGCCCCTTGTAATCTCTTAATTTCCTCATCTGTGAAATGGGGACAATATCTGCCTCACAAGATAATTGTATCGCAAGGATTGAATGAAGTAATGTTGGGGAAAGTATCTCAGTCGAAATAGAGCAGTGGAAGATACTGTTAGCAGTATCACTGAAGGGAAAGATGCTCACCCCTAGGTCCTGGGAAAGTGGCCCCCTCCTGCTCTCTGATTTCCAGAATCTTAGAGGCTGGCTCCTTCCCTGTCTCCACAGGTGATTTCCATGGTAATGGTGGCCGTGGGCGTGTACGCCCGCTTGATGAAGCACGCAGGTGAGCTACAGGTCTCCCTCTGCCTCCGTAAGACTCTTGCCATTCCCCCTCCCTCTGTGCCTTCCTGCGTGAGCCGTGGAGCTGAAGGAGACGGCACACGACAGTCAGGGCTCAATGGTCTGCCCCAAGGTGTCAGTCCACTCCCGGCAGTTCACCTGGGTTTTCCTGAGCCCCGTGACTCTCCCGAGATCTGCCTGCATCTGAGGCTTAGGAAGTATCTGGGAAGCAAGGCCTCTGGGAGCAAAGCGCAGCCCGGGGCTTTCGCCCTTCCTAGCTCGTTCTAGAGTAACTCGACCATCATTCCTCTTCTTCTGCACAAAATCTCCAGGAAACAGAATCTCCAGAGCTGGCGAGCCTAAAGCCATTCTGATTCTTCTCTGGAGCGAAAGCGGCCCCTCCTCTCCGTGAGCCTTGGAATAAAGGCTCTCGCTTTGTTAGTTCCGCAAATGAGACGCCACAAGCCCTCCTGGACCTGTCTGTCCTCCCCGTGGGAGGAAGGTGGCGCGGCCCCATGGTCTTCACCCAACCACACTAGAGATTCCCCCACCCGGAACAGCTAGGGACACCCCGCTACCCCAGCACTGAGAACTCCCTCGGTGGGCACTGGGCTCAGACTGAGGGCCGACCCCTTTCCCAGAAGCAGCTTTGGCCTCCCTGGCAGTGGACCCTGCCATCCTGCTGATCGTGGTGGGCGTGCTCATGTTCTTTCTCACCTTCTGTGGCTGCATCGGATCCCTCCGCGAGAATATCTGCCTCCTGCAGACGGTGAGTGGCCAAGGGCCTCTCTATCGTTTACTATTTCCTACCTAACCTCTAGGCCTGTGCCATCCGCTCTTCGCTGTAGAGCTCAGCTCCAAGTGACCCACACAGGGTGGCCAACCCCAAGGCAGTGTCCCAGAGGCAGTGCCCGCCCCACACACTCCCCATGGCCCTGGGAGGGGCCGCTGCCCAGAGTAGTAACACACTGTCTCCTTTCCTTGCCCGCTCCCCACAGTTCTCCCTCTGCCTCACCATCGTGTTCCTGCTGCAGCTGGCTGCTGGCGTCCTGGGCTTTGTCTTCTCAGACAAGGTAACTTGGGGAGCCTTGAGGCCTCTTCAGTGTGAACCAGAGGGAGGAAGGGAAAGTTCCTTCTCTTGTTTAGCCTGATTAATCACTACACTCCTTCCCTTGAGAAACATCAGCCTTTGAAAGTCTCTGCTTAGAATAAGTGAATGGCCTTTAAAGTCACCATATTTGAAGAGAATTTCACAATTATAAGGTGTTTTCCTTTGATAATCTGAGAGGCCAACAGGGAGGAATATTCTATAAACACGAAGTTAAGATAACCCACAAACTTTAATAGACAATGGCCAGGTAAAACTGTTATCAAGTAAACAACAGACAAGATGAAGAACGTCTTATTTCTTTAAAAAAAATGTGTTTATTGAGAAAAACAGAGAGAAGCTGGAAATAAAACATGGTTTTGAAGAGTGGTTACGATTCTAGAAGTGGCCTGCCATCCACAGTCTTTTTAAGAACCAGAATTCCTTTCCCCAGGGGCACATAGTCACCAGGGACAAAGTATAGGACTACGGAAAGAAATTGTAAAGAAGTAGTGGATCAGAAAGAGATCAAGGTTGAGAATTATGAAACTGAGAACTGCTGAGTTAATTCAGAATTTCCTAGTCCTGATTTAGTAAAACCTAAAATGATACAGATATGTTGAGTCTATCTGCAGCCATAGCACCCTGGCATCTGCCTGATCTCAGAAGCTAAACAGGGTCGGCCTGGTTAGTCCTTGGATGGGAGACCACCTGAGACTACCAGGCGCTGCAGGCTAGGGAGAAGGACCTGGCAATCCATTCCCAAAACCATCAGTCATTGAAGACCCTATGAATACCAGAGAAGCACTGATAACAGTGCTGGGCATGGCACAGCGTCAGGGAGTGTTTCATTCTGTTGTTATGAGTTGGACAGCACCTAATATGTTGAATCTTGTTGTTGTTGTTGTTAGGTGCCGTGACTCATAGCGACCCTCTGTACAACAGGGGAAACACTATTGTCAGTGCTTCTCTGCTGTTCACAGGGTTTTCAATGGCAGATTGATTTTTGGGAGGGGGTTGCCAGGTCCTTCTCCCAAGCCTACAGCTTCTGGTGTTCCCAGGTGGTCTCCCATCCAGGTACTAACCAGGCCCGACCCTCCTTAGCTTCCGAGATCTGCCGCGATCGGATGCCGCAGGGCTACAGCTGCAGGCTATGTTGAATCTAAGAGGTGCAATTTTCTTATGTCCACTAGAGGTCAGTGCCTTCACTCAGTAAGCACCTTTCTGCTGAAAAACAACAAAAATTTAGTTTCTCCACTCTGCATGGATCAACAAATATTTTGTGGTAATAGTCTGCAGGGGTAGATTATTTTGAAATAGAGTTCTGAGAAGCAGTGACAGCAGGTCCATCATTTCTCTTGCCCACCAATACCTGCGCCCCAGGAATGGATGTGTTTTGAAGTGGCCATCTTCCCCTGTTAGGAGTTGGTTCTGATTCACATAAAGGATGCTCTGAGGCGGGGGGATGACCTTAATATTTGATTTCTACCCTAACTTTGACCCCCCCTCCCCGTTTTTTTGTGTGGTGCAGGGTTTGAACCCAAGGCTTTGGTGCATGCTAGGCAAGTGTTCTACCACTGAGTTACATCCTTAGCCCCTAACTTTGACTTTTAAACTGTGATTCCCTCCAGCTCCAGGGGCGGATTTCCTAATATCTCTCCCTAAATTATCCCCTGTCCCATTTTAGTGTTAAGGAGGACAGGGCATGAATAATTTCTCTCTGATCTAGGTGTCCAGAAGAGGTTGTTGCAGTTGTTATGGTGCCTCCATCAGACTCTCCCTCCTTATCTCATATATGAAAGGGAAGCGGATTTGGGGCTGGTTTTCAAGTCAGCAAAACTCAGGGATTCTCATTAATCCTTGAAGCCTCTGAAGGTTATAGATCTAAATGAATGTGTGTCAGGAGGTCAGTGAGTTAGTGGCTCACAGGGTGTAATAGAAACATCCAGTGTGTTTCTAACAGTCTTAACAAAGGAAGTTAGAAGCCAGTTGTGATGGCACATGCCTAGAATCCTGAAAAGGTAGGAGGATTGAGAGTTCAAGGCCAGAGGGAGTCTGCACAACTTAGCAGACCATCCTAAAATACAAAATAAAAAAATAAAAAAAGAGCTCATTGGTGGAGTGCTTGCTTATCACATGTGAGGGCCTGCGTTCAACTCCATAGTACTGGGGGGTGGAGAAGGAAGTTAGAATGGGATGTGGTGGCAATGAATAAGTATGGTGGAAGGACTGGAACTGGGGAAATAGGAAGGGACCTAGGGCTACATGGCTGCACTAACTTTAGTAGTTACCAATGTGTGCCCAGATTGGAATGGAAGAAGGAGCCAAGCCTGTGTTGGGCTGCTTGGGCTTAGCATAGAGGTGGAAAGGGCTTCCCTGGGGCATTGACCACACTCTATTATGTATGGAGTGTGCTCTCTGCCTCCCACAAATTCTATTATGATGATAAACTATACGGAAATCTGAAAAATAAATAGGGGAAAAAAGTGATCTGTGTCTATTGCAGGGAGGAATAAGTTAGGGATGAGTTGTCTGTCCTGATTCCCTATTAATGTCTCTGGCAGGCTCGGGGGAAGGTGAGTGAGATCATCAACAATGCCATTGTGCACTACCGAGATGACTTGGATCTGCAGAACCTCATTGACTTTGGCCAGAAAAAGGTATGGGCTAATCATGGGTGTATTAGTTAGTGGCCTGGGGACTGTGGGTAAAAGTTAATGTCATCCCAAGAGATGCCTCACCCTCCAAGGTCTGTGGGCCTCCTCATTACCTACTAGGTAATGGATTCTGAAAAGAGGTTTGGGCATTAAATAAATAAATATTAAAACCACACATTAAGTACTTTAAAAGTACTTTAAAGGGTGCAGAATGGTTTATATAATAATCCACCATAAAAAAGAAGCAAGGAAAGAATATTCTTATTTGCAAAAAGATTCTGGAAGGATTTGTAAGAAACCATTATAAGTGGTTGCCTATCGGGGCTGAGGTTTAGCTCAGTTGGTAAAGTACTTGCTCTGCACTCCCTGAGGCCTTGGGTTTGATCCCCAGCACTGCAAAGATGGGAGAAGGACCTGGCAGCCCACTCCCAGAACAATCCTGAAACAATCAGCCATCAAAAACACTATGAAAAGCAGAGAAGTGCTATCATAATGTCTGGCATGGCACAGTGTTGGGGAGTGTTTCATTCTGTTCTACCTAGGGTCTCTGAGACAGACCCAACTCTGTGGCACCTAACAACAACATCAGGGGGTGAGGAACTGGGCAGATTTTTGATTACCCATTCAGAAGTTACATTTTTAAAATTGTGGTTAAATATATATAATGTAAAATTTGCCGTTTTGTTTTTGTGATGCTGGGGGTGCAAGCCAGCACTTTGCACATCATGGGCCAACATTGTACCACTGAGCTACAGCCCTATCCTAAAATTTGTCATTTTTAAGTGTATGTTGTTGTTGTTGTTAGGTGCCGTCGGTATCCGACTCATAGCGACCCTCATAGGGTTTTCAATGGCTGACTGTTTCGGGATTGCCTTGGGAGTGGATTGCCAGGACCTTCTCCCATTTTTGTGGTGCTGGGAATTGAACTCAGGACCTCAGAGACTGCAGCGCAGTGCTCTACCCACTGAGCTAAATCCCAGCCCTTTAAGTGTATAGATCTGTGGTATTAAGAACATTCATGTTGTGTGCAATCATCAACGTCATCAACCACCTCCAGAACTTTTTCATCTTCCCCAAACTGAAATTCTATACCCATTAAATACTCCCTATTGCCCTATCCCCCAGGCAACCACCATTCTACTTTCTGTGAATGTGACTTCTCTAGATACATCAGATGAATGGAGTCATACAATATTTGTCTTTTTCTGACTAATTTATTTTACTTGGCATTTATTCAGGTTTCATCCATGTTTGTAGCATGTACCAGAATTTCCTTTCTTTTCAAGGCTGAATAATATTCCAGTATATATAAATGCTACATTTGGTTTATCCATTCATTCATAGGTGGACACTTGAGTTGCTTCTACTCTTTGGCTATTGTGAGTAATGCTGCTATGAATCAAAAATTTAAAAAAAAAATTTTGCAATAATGGGGGCTAGACCCAGAACCTCATACATGGTAGGCAAGTGTTCTGCCACTGAGCTGCATCCCAAGTCCCTTATCTATTTGTTTTGTTTTGATATGGGGTCTCACTAAGTTATGCAGGCTGCCTCTGGCTTCAAATTCATGATCTTCCTGCCTCAACCTCCTGAGTGGCTGGGATTACAGGTGTGCACCATTGCACCCAGCCAAAAGTTCACTTTTGAACAAAAATGCTTTTAAGGCCAGTGCTGAGTTCCTCTTCCTCAGGTGCAACAGACACTTGACTTTTGGATCCAATTTGCTTTCATGGAGTAATTATGGATTCACAATATTGAAGGTTCCTTTCTTGTGTTTTTGCTTTCCTAAGACAAAGTTTTAAAGCACTGATCCTTTAATTATTTCAGCCAGTATTTTTTACTTTGTTTGTTTTGGTGGTTTTGTATTTGTTTTGGTGGTTGGTGCTAGGTTGAATCCAGGGATTTTGCATGCTGAGCATATGTCCTACATTGAGCTATACCCCATCCATAGCCAATATTTTTGAATATCTTCTTTTGCCAGAGTCTATGCTATGCAGAACTATAAAGCCAAAACCTTCTCTCAAGGAGATTATAGTTGAATATGTGAAATATAAGTACACACACATACACACATATGTGTGTGCATATGTGTAACTTAAGTACTATGGTAAGTTATAGTAATGTACATTGTTATTGTTAGGTGCCATCAACTCGGGTCCAACTCATGGTGACCCTATGTACAACAGAATGAAACACTCCAGAACACCAGTGCCATGCACACGATCTTTTCTGTTTAAACCCATTGTTGCAGACATTGTGTCAATTCATCTAGTTGAGGGTCTTCCTTTTTCTTGCTGACCCACCACTCTCCTAAATATGATGTCCTTCTCCAGGGATTGGTCCCTTCTGAAACATGTCCAAAATACATCAGACTCAGTCTAGCCATTCTTGTTTCCAAGGAGCATTCTGGTTGCACTTCTAGGATGGATCTGTTGGTTCTTTTGGCAGTCCATAATATATTCAATATTCATCTCCAGTGCCATAATTCAAAAACATCAATTCTTCTCCTGTCTCCTTTATTCACTGTCCAGCTTTCACAAGAATATAATGCAACTGAAAATATCATGACATGAGTCAGGTGTACTTTTGTCTTCAATGTGACAACTTTTCAACATTTAATAAAGAGGTCTTTTGCAACAGCTTTTCCCATTGCAATGTATCTTTTGATTTCTTGACTACTGTTTCCGTAGGTATTGATTGCAAAACCAAGTAAAACAAAATCTTGGACAACCTCAATCTTTTCTCCATTTATCATGCTTACTGACCCAGTTGCAAGGATTTTTGTTTTCTTGATGTTGAGGTGTAATCCACACTGAAGGCTGTGTTCTTTGATTTTCATCAGTAAGTTTTTCAAGTTCACTTCACCTTCAGCAAGCAAAGTTGTGTCATCTGCATATCACAGGTTGTTAATGAGTCTTCCTCCAATCCTGATGCCACATTCTTCTTCATAAAGTCCAGCTTCTTGGATAATTAGCTTAGTGTAGAGATTGAAGCGGTACAGTGAAAAGATACAGCCCTGTCACACACCTTTCCTGACTTTAAACCAGGCAGTGTTTCTTTGTTTTGTTTGAACAACTGCCTTTTAGTCCATGTGTAGATTCTTCATGAATCCAATTAAATGTACTGGTATTCTCATTCTTTGCCATATTGCACATAATTTGTTGTAATCCACACAGTCAAATGCTTTTGCATAGTCCATAAAATACAGTTATTTTTCTGTTATACTCTGCTTTCAGCCAATATCCGTTTGACACCAACAATGATGTCCCTGTTTCCACACCCTCGTTTGAATCAGGTTTGATTTCCCACCAGTTCCCTGTCAATGTACTGCTGCAGTCACTTTTAAATGATCTTTAGCAAAATTTTACTTGTGATATTAATGATATCATTTGACAATTTCTGCATTTGGTTGTATCCCCTTTCATGGGAATAGGCAAAAATATGGGTCTTCTTCCAGTCAGTTGGCCAGGTAGCTGTTTTCCAAATCTCTTGGTATAGACAAGTTAGTACCTCCAGTACGGCATCCGTTTGTTGAAACATTTCAATTGATATTCTATCAATTCCTGGAGTCTTGTGTTTCGCCAATGCCTTCAAGGCAGCTTCTACTTCTTCCTTCAGTACCATTGGTTCCTCATCAAATGCAACCTATTGAAATGATTGATCATCTAACAATTCTTTTTGGTATAATGACTCTGTGTATTCCTTCCATCTTCTTTTGATGTTTCCTGCATCTTTTAATATTTTCCCTCTAGAATCCTTCACTATTGCCACTCGAGGCTTGAATTTTTTCCTCAATTCTTTAAGCTTGAGAAAAGTAGTATGCTCTTCCCTTTTGGTTTTCTGTCTCCAACTCTTTGTATATGTCATTATAATATTTGATTTTATCTTTTTTGAGCTGCCCTTTTAGAAATTAAGAAAAGAAAATTTCTTCAGATGAGAAACAGAACCTTGAGCTCAGGGTTCAAGATTGTGTTTAAATAACCTTGAAGTCATAACTAGAAGCTTCCCATAGCTTTTTGGGCACTTTGAGATTTCCTTCTTGGCCACATCAGTTTGAAGGGTGGGTGATTCTTAACCTCTACGGCGGGTTCTGTTGCAGTTCAGCTGTTGTGGAGGGATTTCCTACAAGGACTGGTCCCAGAATATGTACTTCAACTGCTCGGAGGATAACCCCAGCCGTGAGCGATGCTCTGTGCCTTACTCCTGTTGCTTGCCTACCCCCAACCAGGTGAGCAAACATCCCACCTCATTTCCTCCTAAGGATGGATCCAAGTTGCTTTCTGATTAGGGGAGCTGTTATTTGTGACACCCTAGTCTCTAGCTTACCCAGCCCTTGTTGTGGCACAGCTGTCACATGTTTTTCTTCACCCCACTTTGATGGTTCTGTTAACCTTTCACTCTGGTAGCCCCTATGTGGCCTCAGAAGAGGCAGATGTAAAGCAATGAGAATTGGATCCAGACCTCTCAAAGGAAGGGAAGTATGCATTTAGTCATTTCCAACCCAACACTCTCCACAGATATTCTATAATGATTTACGGGTTTAGGAAGGTGGGAATCTGATCGGCTAGGCCCCCAAACAAAATGTTATTGTTATGACAGTCCCATTTGGCTTTTCACCTTTTTCCTCAGGCAGTTATCAACACTATGTGTGGCCAAGGTATGCAGGCCCTTGACTACTTGGAAGCTAGTAAAGTCATCTACACCAATGGCTGCATTGACAAGTTGGTCAACTGGATACACAGCAACCTATTCTTACTTGGTGGTGTGGCACTGGGCCTGGCCATCCCCCAGGTAACTTACCCTGTAAGACTTGTAGGCCCCACCCTGTAAGACTTGTAGGCCCCACAAAAGCTGCAAAGACTCCTGTGTTTGGGGGAGGGTACCTGGGGATCAGCTGGAGTGTCAGAATCTGACATTGCTGAAGGGCAAGAGAAGGGATGGTTCTGACTGCACTTGGAAGGCTGAGTCAGGGAAAACAGGGACATCACTCACATTGCTGAGGGCTTGATTCCTTTTTGCCTCTCCCAGCTGGTGGGAATCCTGCTGTCCCAGATCCTTGTGAATCAAATCAAAGATCAGATCAAGCTACAGCTCTACAACCAGCAGCACCGGGCTGACCCATGGTACTGAGAATACATCCTGTACTTCCTCACCATGGTGACAGGCAAGCCTCATGGACCAGAAGCAGTGGGTACTGAGAACAGGAACCAGTGGAGGTTTGGATTCCAGCCCCCCAGCAAGGATGGCCCAATGGGAAGAAGCAAACTCCAGATGGGCAGAAGGCAGAGCGCACAGGTGGCTCAAATCTCAGGAGGATGTGCCGCATCTCCCCCATCCAAGCCCTCACCATCTTTAGAGAGTTATTTTGTATTGTTTCTCACCTCCAGCATTTGGGTTTATGTTTTTAAGTTTTGTTTGGGCAGAGATGTTTGGGAAACAGCAGTTGCACAGAGAGTTGAGGGGGTACTAGCCGCTGCTTTTTCACTGAGCGTCTACCACAGACAGCTCTATTGGGGCTGCTACTGAGCTCGGAGGACATACTCAGATTCTGCTGCCAGGGAGACCTGGCTGTGAAGAACAGACACCAGCAGCCCTGCCTGGAGCCCAGTTGGCGAGGTACCAGTTCCAGAAGAAGGGAGTGGAGCAGGCAGAGAGGAGGGAGCCCAGGAGGGTCGGCTGGGGACAGCTGAGTGTGCTGGGTAGGAGTGGAGGGGGATATGTTTACCAATTGCCTGCCCTCCCATCCTCCCAGGTAGAGTCAGTGTGAGCTACATCCTGCCCCTCCCTCATTTCCATGGAAACATGGCAGCCAGGGCAAAGAATGTAACAGCAGCCAAATTCATTCCTCCACCTCCTTCAAGAAAAGTTTGGAACCATGGTCCCTACATTCTGCAGAGGTGGGACTGAACCATACATGCCCTTGAATTCCTGTCTGGCTCTCCTTCTCTAGCAAGTGAGATTTTCTTTAACTTGGCAATGTGCAGAGCATTGTAAGACACACACACACCCCAATTCCCCCTGCACCAGAACTCAGTGTTTCTACAGTGGAAGCAGCAGGAATCTTACTGGGGTTGGGGGAGCCAGAGGTGGCAATAAAAGTTTGTTGACCTGGGCTGAGATGTTCTCTGTGTATTTTCCATTCTGGCAACCAAAAGGGGAAAAGTAAAAGGGTCCAGTCCGTGGGCCCTGCCTCCAGGTGGAGACTGGTGACCCCTAAACGCCATAGAACCTCTAGCCCCACACGCCCCATCTACCTCAAGCTCACCCTCTTAGGTCTAAATTGGATCAAAAGATAGTTCTGTCTGATCTGAGAATGGTGTAACTTTCACCCCAAACCTGACGTTCCTTTTTTTATTTTTCGAATTATAGTGGATTAAAATTAATTTGCCACCCAAATGGGGAAGGGAGGGAGATGAGGAGGAAGAAAGCCATCTCGTCCCTGATGCTGGGCCCTGTGGCCCCTTCTTCCAGCTTTATCTGAAGGAGCTGGACGCCCAGCCCAGCCAGCTTTCGGGAGGGCTCAGCGCGCGCCTTTCTTGCGCGCCCAGAGCAGCGTGCGAGGGCGGGGCCTCTCGGCTCCGTGGGTGGTCCCCGCCCCCGCGGCGGCCGGGCCAGGTTTTCTGCCCGCCCACGAGGGGGGCTGAAGCTGCGAGCCAGCTACGCGGGCGAGTGTACCCCGAAGTCTGCTCGCTGCCGCCTGTAGTCGGGGGTCTTATCCTGGCTGGGGGAAGCCTGGCGAGAGTCCTGGTGCTGGGAGCCCCAGCGGTGAGGTCGCTCCCGCCCCCAGTGTTTCCTCTGAGAGCCTTCTGCTCCTGGGAGGGCGCCTTTCCACCAGCAGTTTGGGGCCCGGGCCAATGTTTGGCTCCCAGCTCATAAAAGAACGGAAAGAAAAAATAAAATCATCATGAATATAAAATTGAAAGCAAGGGCCTTTTATTCTGGGAGAGAAGGGGGAAAAAAAAAAAAGTGCGCTCTCTTGGTAACATGCCTTCCTTGCTAGTGCCAGAAACCTGTATTTTATACTTCTTTAAGTGATACAGACCCCGGAGTTCATGCCCTGAGTTAGGGGTTTGGGTAATATACCCTCCTGGTACAGCTGCTTGAGGCGCTCACATGGCAGTTTGGGGGCTCTGGCAGGAACACACCAGGAAGAGTGGTCTGCAGTTCTAGGATTCAAATGTGTATTTCTTAAACTCCAACTACATTTTTACCAGCTCTCTACTGTTTCTCCGAATCTAGCCTTCTGGGCCTGGACTAAGGGTTCAGAATTTCTGCCCAGGCCCCAGGCTTTAAAACTCACTGAGCAAATGTTTAGAAACTTACAGTGCAGTTCAGTGTTTCTACCTAGGTTCCACTTTGCGGTACCTCTGATTCTCAGTTTCCCTTTAGCTTTCTTTCTCTTTGGCCTCATGCTGGAGGAGAAAATGTCCCAGTTTTTAAAATGCTTCTCTTTGTTATTTCATGTTTCAATTGAATTTGCTTCCTGAATTTCTATTTCTAGTAATCCCAGTTCCAAGCAGGTAAATTTAATACCAGTACTACAAACAGATAATTAGGTCCAGGCCCTAAGGTGGGTGATGTGTAGGAGATTCTTAGGAGAGCAGAAATCAATCCGGGTGGGCAGAGGTGGAGGGCAAGGCCAGAAGGATGATGAAAACCTGGCTAGGTTTATTGAATGGCATGGCAAGAAAGGTACTATGGGGCTCAGTGACCCTCAGATCCTACAATAAGCAAGGGCCTGTGTCCAGGAGAGCACATCTTGCAGTAGTTCTGTTCCCTGTGTATGCTTTTTCTGTTGCCGCTGTCACAAATTACCACAAATTTAGTGGCTTAAAAACAACATGAATTTGTTCTTCTTGTTGTTCTTAGGTGCCGTGGAGTCGGCATCCAACTCATAGCGACCCTCTGTAGGACAGTCAAAACACTATTATCAGTGCTTCTCTGCTGTTCATAGGGTTTTCAATGGCAGACTGACTTTTGGGAGGGGGTTGACGGGTCCATCTCCCAAGCCTACAGCACCTGGTGTTCCCAGGCGGCCTCCCATCTAAGTATTAACCAGGCCTGACCCTGCTTAGCTTCCAAGATCTGACTGGATCAGATGCCACAGGGCTACAGCTGCAGGCAAATTTGTTCTTACCATTCTGGAAATCAGAAGTCCAAAGTGAGTATCAGTGAAATCAAGGTGCGAATAGGGCCACATTCCTTCTGAGAGTTTCAGCGGAAAATTGGTTTCCCAGCTTCCAGAGGTCACTTGCGTTTCTTGGGGTTATCCCTTCCTCCATCTTCAGAGCACATTGCTTCACCTCTATCATTACATGTCCTTTGACGCTCCCACCATCTTCTTATAGGGAGATCTTCCTGTTTTAAGATCCTTAATTTAACCACATCTCCAGAGTCCTTTTTTTTTTTTTTTTTTCCTGCCATGTAAGATATACACAGGCTTTGGAGATTAAAACATGGACATTTTGAGGGTAGCCTATTACATCCCCCTTTTACGCATAACTTAGGGTGTTGGACACTGGGAATAAGCAAATGTTGAAAACTGGCAAGAGTGAGGTAGGTATTCTCCAGCTATCTTTCTAATAATTACCTGATTGTATGTCAGGCACATATACTATGAAGGTTAATATGCAGGTGTTGTTATTTTGTGACTCATCATCATCCTGAAAACCAGATGTGTTAACAGGGCCAGGGACCAGTTTCAGAAAGGACAGCAAACCAGGCACTGTGATACACCTATAATCTCAGCTACTCTGGAGGCTGAGGTGGGAAGGTCACTTGAGGCCTGGAGTTGAGACCAGGATGGGCAATGTAGTGAGACTCTATCACAATAACAACAGAAGAATGTAAGCACAGTTTCTTACACCAGAAGAGTTCTCCTGGTTTATTATTCTAAAAAGATCAGGTACATTTTATAAGCACTCTCATCTCCCCAAAATAAATTTATAGTAAGTATATTCCAGATTAAGCCTGCAACCCTACCACTGTGGGGTCTGATCCTGTCAGATCTCAGAAGCTATGCAGAGTCAGGCCTGGTTAGTACTTGGGTGGGAGACCGCCTAGGAACACCAGGTGTTGTAGGCTTGGGAGAAGGGCCCGGCAACCCACTCCCCCAAAACAATCAGCCATTGAAAACTCTATGAATAGCAGAGACGCACTAACATTATTGTTTCCCCTGCTGTACGTAGGGTCACTATGAGTTGGACTCGGACTTGACAGCACCTAACTACAACAACAACATATTTCAAATTGCCATAAAAAGCACTTAGAGAAGGAAATAAAATAAGGGATAACCGCACTTTAGAACTCAGGTTGTAAATTAAGCCTCCAGACTCATCTCACTCTGGTACCAAGAACTTGGTAAATTAATCAAATGGATAGAGCATAGAGATTCCAGAAATATTTTTCAAACATGGTGCCCACTGTCTAATAAACAAACACCAACACAGTGATAAGAGGAAGGATAGTCAGTAATAAAAGTTATTAGCTAAATAACTACAATGTGGAAAATAAATAACATATTCATATCTTATATCATGCACTATAGTATATTCCAGAAGGAGAAAAGGGCTAAGTATTTAAAAGTAAAAAAAGAAAGAAAACAAGAAAAAAGAAAGAAAGAGAAAAAGAAAAAAGAGAAAACAAAAGAAGAAGAAAAAGAAAAAAATTAGAGTATCATATTTGTTTAGGGAACTAGAGTAGACAGGTTTAAAATGCATCTGCCCAACTCAAAATGATTCTTCCTTCTTTGGAAATTAGTCTACACCTTCCAAATAAGTCTTGAGGTGCCATATTTATACTACAAGATCTGTTCCACTAGGCATAGAGGACTAGGTCATGCTTGGGTGCTGTATTAGTTTCCTAGGTCTGCTATAAGAAAGTGCCACAAACTTGTTGTTATTGTTAGGTGCCATTAAGTCAAGTTGAACTCATAACAACCCTACGTACAACAGAATGAAACAGTCCCAGGTTCTGTGCCAGGTACACTATCTTTTTTATGTTTAAGCCCATTGTTGCAGCCACAGCGTCAATCTATCTAGTTGAGGGTCTTCCTTTTTTTCATTGACCTGCCACTCTCCCAAACATGATGTCCCTCTCCAGGGACTGGTCTAAAATACATAAGATGCAGTCTAGTCATTCTTGGCTTCCAAGGAGTACTCTGGTTGCACTCCTTCTAGGAGAGATCTGTTAGTTCTTTTGGCAGTCCATGGTATATGACTTAGCTCAGTTGTTAGAGTGCTGCTCTGTTCTCTCTGAGGCCCTGGGTTCAATCCTCAGCACTGCAAAAACGAGAAGCACTCAGCCGCCCACTTCTGAAACAATCTACCATTGAAAACCCTATGAATAGCAGAGAAGCACTGCCAGATATGGCACAGTGTCAGAGAGTGCCACAAACTAGGTAGCTTAAAACAACTGAAACATTTTGCCTCACAGGTTTCGAGGCCAGAATATGAAATCAAGGTGTGGGCGGGGCCATGTTCCCTCTGAAGCCTCTAAGGGAAGGTCCTTTGCCTCTTCCAACTTCTGGTTGCCTTAGGCATTCCTTGTCTGGTGGAAATATCACGTTACACTCTCTTCATCTTCACATGGTCATCTTCTCTCATCTGTGTCTGTGCCCCAGTTTCCCTTTACTTACATGGGCACTGGTCCTTGGATTAAGGTCCCACCCTACTCCAGTGTGTCCTCATCATAACTAATTAATATCCCTATCTCCACAAAAGAGGACATTCTGAGTGGAAGGAGATAAAATATTAAGGCTTCATGTCTTTTTTGAGAGGACACAATTCCACCCACGAAGGCACCTATCTCAACTTGTGCCAGTTTTTTCTCTGGGATATTGGAATTGAGGATAAGACTCTAGTCACAAAGGGAAGCTGAAGGTCATCCCTCTTACACTTCATGGTCTAAATAGCAGAGAAAGTCTTCTTATAGAAAGAGGAGACTGAAACAGAGTGAAGATGGTGGGGGCAGGCAGAAATCAAAGAGGCAAAGGAAGGATCCTCCTGGGAGCAGCTTTCTTCTTTAGTCCTAGAACCTTTCTGCAACTCTACTGTTTTCCTGCCTTGAGCTCCCTGAGAAGCCTTAATATTCTATCTCCCTCCCTTAATATTAATCTCCCTTAATATTCTCCCTTAATATTCTATCTCCCTCTACTCAGAATGTCATCTTTTTTGGAGATAGGGATATTAATCAGTTATGATGAGGACACACTGGAGTAGGGTGGGACCTTAATCCAAGGACCAGTGCCCATGTAAGTAAAGGGAAATTGGGGCACAGACACAGATGAGAGAAGATGACCATGTGAAGAGTACTCACAGTAAGGTCTGCTTGGTTCACTTAAGAAGCTCAGTTTGGGTTTTCTTTCTTATAAACAAAAGTAGTAGAAAATCTGGAGCTGGGCACTGTGACACATACCTGCAATCCAAGAAACTTGGGAGGCTGAGGCAGGAGGATGGCTAATTTGAGGCCAGAGACAGCCTGCAAAACTTATCGAGAGCCTGTCTCAAGAATTAAAAAAAAAAAAGTTAGGCCAGATGCGATGGCACACGCCTGTAATCCCAGTAATTTGGGAGGTGAAGGCAGGAAGATCGCAAGTTCGAGACCAGAGGTAGTCTGTGTAATTTAGCAAGACCCTGTCTCAAAAGAAGCTGGGATTTGGCTCAGTTGGTAGAGTGCTGCTCTGCAGTCTCTGAGGTCCTCAGTTCGATTCCCAGCACCGCAAAAATGGGAGAAGTACATGGCAACCCACTCCCGAGGCAATCCCGAAACAATCAGCCACTGGAAACCCTATGAGGGTCGCTATGAGTCAGACTTGAGTCGACGGCACCTAACAACAACAACCATCTCAAAAAAGTGAAAAAAAATGGGCTGAGGGCACAGCTCAGTGATACAGCACTTGCAAAGCATGCAAACACAAGGCCCTGAGTTCAACCCCCAGTACTGGAAAAAAAAAAAAAAAGAATAAAAAAAAACTGGAAATAGAGTAAAAACTATATTAGGTTTCTATTGCTGCTGTAACAATTTACCACAAAAGTCATGTATATGACAACCAAATTTATTGTCTTACAGTTCTGCAGGTCAGAAGTCTGATATAGGTCTCACTGGACCAAAAGGTGTCAGCGAGGCTGCCTTCCCCTCTGAAAGTACCAATGGAGAATCTGTTTCCTTACCTTTTCAACCTGCATTCTTTTGTTGGTGATCCCCTTCTTCTATCTTCAAAGTCGACAATGCCAGGTCGAGTCTTTCTCACAATCTCATCTCTCTAATTCTCTGCAGCTAGAAACGATTTTTTGATTTTAAGGACTTGTATGCTAGATGGGGCTCATTTGCATAATCCAGGTCACTTTCCCCATCTCATGCTTCTTAATCTCAGTCACATCCATCTGTAAAGTCCCTTTTAACCATGTGAAGTAACATATTCACATGTTCTGGGCATCAGACTGTAGAAATCTTTAGAGTCCATTATTTTGATAATCATAAATACATAATAAAATATATACCTGGCCATTTGTAGTAAGATAGATGGCCAAGAGTTTAATGGTCTTTCTTTGCACTGTTTCTTTTCCTTACAAAATTGCTTCACTTCTTTTGAACTCAGTCTGAAGCTCTGACCTATTAAAGTTCTTTTTGAGGAACACAAGGTCAACCCTGGCAGATTCAAGGACCTTTATTTAGCTCCCTTCTCATAGCTGAAGTTTTAACTATCCCGGAAAGACATTAAATGAGGACATATTCCCCAAAGCCATATTGGAGCCAGGGAGAAATGAACAAAATGGGATGAAATTTGTATCGCCACTAACAAATTACTTTTATTAATATATAATTACTGAAAAAATGCAATTTGAAAAGAAATAGAAATCTTTTCTGAACTGAGAGCCTTGGGTGGATATCTTAATAAAGGTTTTGTTTCTGGCAGGGGTACTAAGGTCTAAGTGAAATGTATCCCTACCCAAAGCCACGTATACACATACATTGACTCAACAAATACAATATGCCAGGTGCAATTCTAGCATTGAGGAGCGAACATACAGAGTTCCTGTTCTCCTAAGTTTATACTCAACTAGAGAATACAGATTTATGAAAATATTTATATACTACGTATGCCATAAAGTCAGCTAGAGATAGAGCCTATGAACAAAAATATAGCAGGCTAAGGGGTTAGAGAGTGATGGAGGGAGTACAAGGCATTTGAGAGAGAGAAAAAAAGTTTAAAAAATTTTTTTTACCTGGGCGTGGTGGCGCACGTCTGTAATCCCAGGGGCTTGGGAGGTGGAGCCAGGAGGATTGCAAGTTCGAGACTAGAGGAAGTCTATGTAACTTAGCGAGACCCTGTGTCAGGAAGTAAGGAAAAAAATAAAAGGGCTGGGGGTGCAGCTCAGTGGTCCAGCACTTGCAGAGCATGCAGGTGTGAGGCCCTGGGATCAACCCCCAGTACCACACACACAAAAAAAAAAGAAAGAAAGAAAACCCTTTTGGCTGGGCATGGTGGCACATGCCTGTAATCCTAGCACTCAGGAGACTAAGGCAGGTGGATCAACATGAGTTTGAGGCCAGCCTACTCTCCAGAGTGAGTTCCAGGCCAGTGTGGGCTACACAGCTAGACCCTGTCTGAAAAAATAAAACAAAACAAAAAACACAAGAAACAAACAAAAACACTTTTAATTTAGAAATAATTATAGACTCATAGGAGATTGCAAATAAATGTACAGAGAAGTCTTTCCCCAACCTCCCCCAGTGTTAACATCTTATACAATTATAATATAACATCAAAACCCTAAACTAGAAGGAATGACACAGTGGCTGCAACGATGGGCTTAAACATAAAAAAGATCATGTGCATGGCACAGGGTCAGACAGTGTTTCGTTCTGTTGTACATAGGGTCACTATGAGTTGGACCCAACTTGAGGGCACTCAACAACAACAACAACAACAACATCAAAACGAAGGAATTCACCTAGTACAATTCACAGTTTATTCAGATTTTATCAATTATACATGAGTTTATTTGCATACATGAATGTAGCAATAGGGGCTGGGGTTTAATTCAGTTGGTAGAGTGCTGCTCTGCATTCTCTGAGGCCATGGGTTCCATCCCCAGCACCACAAAAATGGGAGAAGGATGTGGAAACCCACTCCTGAAGCAATCCCCAAACAATCAGCCATTGAAAACCCTATCAATAGCAGAGAAGCTTTGACCTAGTGCCGGGCACGACACAGTGTAGAGGAGTGTTTCATTCTGTTGTACATAGGGTCATTATGAATCGGACTTGACTCAACGGCACCTAACAATAACACATAGCACTATGTAATTTTATTACATGTGTAGCCTTGTATAATCACCACTACAATCAAGGTACTTGACTACGTAAATAAATTATATCTCCATAAAAGAGTTATAAGAAATACTCGGGTGGCTATGGAAGTAGCGTGGTGGTAGAGCACTTGCCCAGCACACACACAGTCCTGGGTGTGATCCTCAGCACCACAAAAAAGAAAAAAACCCCTCAGCTATGCCATCATGCATGATACACTGGTGCTACTCTTTATGGCCACACCCATTCCTCCCTACCATCACTAACTCCTGGCAACCACTAATCAGTTCTCCATCTCTGTAATTATGTTATTTCATGAATGTTACAGAAGTGGAATCAGGCAGTCGGTATCCTTCTGAGACTGGCTTTTTTTTCATTCTGCATAATTTCTTAGCAATCCACCTAAGTCGTTGTGTGCATCAATAGTGTGTTCTTTTTTATTTTTGAATACCATACCATGGTATGGATGAACTATCGTTTGTTTAACCACCCACCCATTAAAGGATATTTGGTTGATTTCCAGTTTGGAGCTATTACAAATAAAACTGCTGTGAGCGTTTGTGTACAAGTTCCTACATGAAAATAAATCTTCATTTCTCTTGGATTAATGCCCAGGAGTGTGATTGCTGGGTCATATGGTAAATATAAGTATGGTTTATTTTTCAGAGACTGGCAAACTACTTGCCAGAGTGGCTGTATCATTTTATATTCCCCAACATGTATGAGTGACACAATTTCTCTGCAGTCTAGTCAGCATTTGTTTTTTTCTTTGTTGGTTTTTTTTTTTTTTTTTTTTTGGCAGTACTGGGGATTGAACCCAGGGCCTCGCGCTTGCATGCTCTGCAAGTGTTGTACCACTGAGCTGCACCCCCAGCCCATTTTTTTTTTTTTTTTTTTTACTTTTTGAGACAGGGTCTCGCTAAGTTATACAGACTGCTTCTGGTCTCAAATTTGCGATCCTCCTGCCTCTGCCTCCCGAGCTGCTGGGATTACAGGCGTGCACCACAGCGCCCTGCAGCATTTGGTTTTAATCACTATTTGTATGTGTTTGTGCATGTGTGCATGTGTGCGTGTGTGTGTGTGTGTGTTTTAAGAGAGGATTTCACTATGCTGCCCAGGCCACTCTCAAATTCTGAGATCAACTGATCCTTCCTCCTCAGTTCCAAGTAGCTGGGACTATAGATGCTCACTACTGAGTCTGGCATACATGGCTCTTATATATTCTTTTTTATGAGATGTCTTTACATGTCTTTTGCCTATTTTCTAATTGGATTGTTTTTTAAATGCTGTTTTATGAGTTCTTTATATATATTCCAGATACAAAGCCTTTGTTGAATATGTAATTTGCAAGTATCTTCTCCTAGTGTGTAATTTGTCTTTTCTTTTTTTCCTTTTTTTTGTTTTGAGACAGGGCCTCATTCTGTAGGACAGGCTGGCCTTGAACTCATGATCCTTCTGCCTCAGCCTCCCATGTTGTACTGGGATTATACCACACTTTGCTTGTGTTTCCATTCTTTTAATCGAGTCTTTTGCAGAGCCAGAGTTTTTAATTCTGATGAGGTCCAATTTATGAATGTTTCCTCTTCTGGGTGGTATTTTTTGTGTCAAGTCTAAGAACTCTGCCTACTATCCTTGTAAGTCCTGAAGATTTTCTCCTATGATCTTTTCTAAAAGTTTTTATAATTTTAAATTTGCATTTAAGTCCATGATTCCTTTTGAGTTAGTTTTTGATTGAGGTATGATGTTTAGATCTAGTTTCTTTTTCTTTTGGCAGATGGATATCTAATTGCTCCAGCACCATTTGCTGAAAAGATTCTCCTTCTGCCATTGCATTTGCTACTTCATCAAAAACTTAATGAGCATATTTGTGGGTATATATTGGGTTCTCAATTATATCACATTGAAGGTATGCCTCCTTCTGCCAGTACCACACTGCCTTCATTACTATAACTCTGTAGTCAAAAGTCATATTGGGAAGTGATTCCTCCCACTTTATTTATTTATTTTTAATTATATCCATTGGGGATTGGGAAGGTAGCTCAGTGGTAGAGTGCTTTCCTGGCATGTGCGGGGCCCTGGGTTCAATCACCAGTACCACAAGAATATTATTTTGACTCTTCTAAGGCCTCTCACTTTCCATACAAATTTTAGAATAAGCTTATCTTTGTCTATAGAGAAACTTGCTGAGATTTTTTTTAAATTGAGAACAAATTTTATTTATGAAAATCTGTTTACAAAAAAAATTCATTAACTGCTCAAAAATATCTTGGCATCTTATGGCAAGTCCAAATCATTGCTGGTTTCTCCACCTTGAACAGACTCAGCTTTTGTAAATTCATCTCCATCATGAATACTCACCAGAACCACAATTCATTCTTCTGAGTATTTTGGTCTTCTGACAGCATTTAATTATCTAAAAAACCATTACTAACAACTGGAAGAACAGGATGTCAACACTGCATTCTGTATTTCAGTTCAGTTTAGAATTTGTGCAAATCCCATTTATCCTCCAGCCAGTGGAGCTGAGACTACTGAAGTCAGATAAGAGGCTAAGATGTGGGACTCACCCTAGATATGCTGTAGAAATCCTGTTATTGCCACTCGCTGGTCAAATCTAACAATCACAGGCTCAACCATTCTTGGAGTTGCCAACACTTTGCTGAAACACTGCTAGTAACTGTGATGAAATGAGAAGTTTAGGTAATAAATTTAAAGAAAATAGACATCTTTGTCACATTGAATCTTCCAATCCATGAACACAGTGTGTCTTTCCAAAGATTTAAGTTGCCATTGATTTCTTTCATCAGCATTTACAAAAATTTTATCATATAGATCCTGAGTAAGTTTCATTAGATTTATTACTTTTGGTTGTTGTTAGGTGCCATTAAGTGGGGTCTGATTCTTAGCAAACCTCATAGAGTTCTCAATGGCTGATTGTTTCAGGATTGCTTCAGAAGTGGACTGCCACCTCCTTCTCCCATAGATTTATACTTAAGTGCTCCATTTTCCTTGGGGTGATTTGTAGGAAAGCCTTCTTGAGGAAAGATATTTGAAAACATAAGAATAAGCCTAAGTGCACAAGTCCCGAGGCAGGTGCTTACTTGGTGTTTGTAAGGATCAGTGAAAAGACCAGCATATGTGAAGTGGGGTGAGCAAAAAATGAGTGGCAGCAAGTGGAATCCAGGGGTCAGCAGTGCCTTGGAGAAGCTCTGAGGAGGAAAGGGAATTTTACTTAAAGCATGATGGACGCCATCAAAGAGAATTTTGAGCACAAGAATGATGTGATCTTACCTATTTTAGGAGGATAACCCTGGTTCTTGGGTGGAGAATACATTGTACCAGGGTACAAGGAAATAGGAGGCTTTGCTCTGAAGCTTTTGGAGTGGCCCAGGTGACAGATGATGGGAACTCAGATTGGGTGGCTGCAGTGGAGGGGATGAGGAGTAATTAGAGTCCAGGTGTATTTCAAAGGTGTACTAGTCAGGATTTGATGATTGGATGTGGGATGGGAGAGAACAAGAGTCAAGGGAGACACAAGGTTTTTGGCCCTATTTTTTGAAAAGGCTGTCTTTTTCTATTAAACGGTATTGGCACCTTTGTCAAAAACTAATTGGCCATATGTGTAAAGATTTATTTTTTGGCATTCTATTCTATTGGCCTATTCTGCCCTTAGGCTGGTATCATATTGTTTTAATTATGCTTGCTTTGCAATACATTTGAAGTTGAGAAGAGTGAGTCCTCCAATTTCATTCTTCTTTTTCAAGGTGATTGTGGCTATTTGGGGCCCCTAATAATTCAGTAAGAATTTGAGGACTGGATTTTCCATTTCTGTGAAAGAGTCTGTTGGAATATTGATAAGGGTTTTGTTGATTTCATATTTCAATTTGTGTAGTATTGATGTCTTAACAATGTTGAGTCTTCCTGCCTTTGAACACAGGATGTCTTTCCTTGATTTTAGTCTCCTTTAACTTCTTTCAGCAATATTTTACAGTTTTCACAGTACAAGTCTTTCAGCTTCCTTGATTAGGTTTATTGCCGAGTATTTCATTATTTTTAGATGTGTTTGTAAATGGAATTGCTGCCTTAACTTTCTTTTTGCATGGTTTATTGCTGGTTTATAGGAGCACAACTGATAACTTCTTTATTTTTGGAAAGGAAGAAACGGAGGCCCAGAATAATTTGCTCAGTAGGAGTTTGCTAGTAAGGTCTATCTTACATCTCCAAATCAGCATCTATCATTCAGCCCTTCTGAGGTTGTTTGGCCTTTTCCCATCTATCCTTTTCCCTTGGATTTAATGTTCTTAGTTGCAAAACAGGAAACACTAGAAAAGGAAAAAACTGGAGCAACGCAACAAGTCTGTTCCAGATTCTGGTCAGTGTGACAACTGAACCATAAGCAGGCCACCAAGGTGTCAAGGATGCCCATGGGTATCCCATAGATGTGTTCATGTCAACCTTCTTTGAAGGGAGGTCCCAAAGACTTAACAAAATATCAACAGTGAACGTGTGACCTCAGGATGCCAAGATATTTGGTGAGAATGACTCAGAAATCAAGAAGCTACTTGTAGCAAATCAAATACAGTAATGCCTTGTCAACCTAAGAAGCTCCTCATGGTCTTGACAAAAGAACAGTGTTATGACATGTAGACAGGCCTAAGATGCTTGAAGAACTGGGCGGGGTAGGGGTCAGCTTTAAGCTCAGAAGAGGAACACTTTTCAACCTCCTGTGGGCTGGAGACCAGGAGTGTGTCAAGTCACACTGAGGAGTCCCTAACAGACACTGGCAGACTTGAAGTGTCTGCAGGAAGGGAGGATGGACCAGCTTTGTCTTTGACCCTGAATGGCATTCAGGGAAGTTCTCTCTTCCTCACTAAGCACTCTCTTTCTCCCAAACATGCTGACAGGATGCTGGAACCTCTTTCTAATCCCTCCTAATCTAGGGAAAAGCACGTTGGTGTCGCACATCTGCCATGCATGGGAATCTGGCCCAGTGGTTTCGGACAGCACCGAGAGCATTTTCTTAGTCTGCCTTCCTGCTGCCTTTTGCGGGCCCAGCAGACTCCCCCAAGAGGAAGGCTGAAGCCTGGTGAATGGGACCACATGTATGCATACCTTTTCTCTTCCGGTGAAGAGAAGAACATTCTGGCCAGAGGGAGCATCTTAGGCTCTTCTCAATTTCCTCCTCTGTCTCCAGTGTAGAAGTGCTATATTACAACAATGAATCTTCCTCCTACCTCCCAGAAAATCCCAGGCAAGAAAAGGTAGAGACTTCCTTCATAACTTGAAGAATTACCTGCTGACATTCTTAGGCAGAGATGAGGCTGCCTGAGTACACGTGAATTCTGAGTACTTCATGAGAAATTGCCAGAGGACTTCAAAGCTGCCACATTAACAAACAGAAAGGCTCCAAGGCAACTTTCTCTGAGGCTCAGACATGGACATATTATAATAGCCATTTCATTTCTATTATCAATCAATAAATAAGTAAATAAATAAGTAGGTCATTTTGTTTTAACTTATTTTTCCAATGAGAATATTATTCCCTAATGACATAGTTTATTCCCATTTCTTCCATAAATCACTAGTGACTTCCTCCAAAATGTCCTTTCCCTCCAGCCTCTTGTCCTTCATACCATCTTCATGTCACCCTATTAGTTATTAATGATGAATCACTCCTATGATCAAAAAATTAGTTTCCTTATTGTTGATAGAATTAGATAAAATTTACTATCTCTCTAAATCATTTGAGGCTTCTTACCAATCAGTCCAAGCACCTAACAAACAACAACAACAACAACAATAATAATAATAATAAACCAATAACTTTTCCTACTTATCCCCTTGATGTATCCTGATTGCCGGGCCAGCCATGCTCTGACCTGTGGTCTTAGTTTTCCCCATATGTGATGTTGGCATCTATTCCACCCTAATTTTCTGGTTCTTCCTAGTCATACTTCAGTCCTGGGTTCAAATCTCACCTCCTCTGCTTCTATCCACAGTGTTGTCTTTCTGCTATGAGTTCCTATAGTACACTAACTGTACATCTCATTTCAGCAGCCAATCAAGTGATTATTGTGTGTATTTAATTGAACCAGATACTTTGTAGATACAAAGAGAGTATGATGAGATCCTTGTCCTGAAGGAGAAATGTTTGTTGCCTTGCCATGATACTGTGTATGTTTCTTGAGGGCAAGCCTTGTCACCACAGTCAAATACACATTCTCAAGTTCTTCAAGGATGTCATCACTTTGTGTACATCCTAAGATTTCACAAGACTTCCTAAATTGAATTATATCTCCTCTCTCTCTCTCTCTCTCTCTCTCTCTCTCTCTCTCTCTCTCTCTCTTTCCCTCCCTCCTTCTCAGACTCAGGTACCAATTAAGGTTGGTAGCTGAAGTATAATAGCTAATTTGCTCTTAAACATCAAAGGTAGCAGAAACCGTCCACTTCAGCTAGGCTATGAGCTAGTCTTCCAGAAATAAGAAAAGAAAAACTACCCTAGTGAGTTGCACAATCAGTAACATAGAAAAGTTGTTCAAGGAAAGTCCATTCTCCTTGCTGGACATTTGGTGCAAACTGCCGCAGTGTGACATCCAATGCGGCAGCTGAAAAGAAAATGCATAAAGGAGTAGGGAAAGCAAAAGGAGCAGGGTGGGGACGGGAGCAGCAGAAATCTCCTCGGGCAGATAAGCAGCAAGGGACATCAGAGGCGGTCTGGCTTCCTTTGGACATAACCAAAGACTAGCAGGGCCAGTTGGTGGAAATCACCGTTCAGACTTCAGACATTTGTAGCAATAAAGGCTTGGTGTTGGCATGTTTGGTTTCCAAACACCGGGTGCCACAGTTAACAACAGCTGCCCTAAGTGACTCCGAGGTCGTTTCCCACACAGAAATCGACATGGAAAGATTTGGAGAAGGGGGAACCCCCAACTCAGATTCCTCTCCATAGGGTTCCAGGATAAGTTGAAAGATCTAACCAAAAGCAGGAAAGACTGGTGGGGATGGTGAACTGGGCAGAGAGAGAGAGTGGAAGCTCTCGCTGACCTCAGGTATCTCCCACACTAACCGAGGGGAAAAGTCCTCTTCTATAAACATCCATGTCGAACGATCGTCAGCCAGAACGACCAAGGTGCCCGTTAAGTCCCTCGTAGCAGATGCAGGCCACGGCTTTCACCCATCTCTTTCCCCCTGGCGCGGGGGGGCGCCGGGGCGAAGGGTCACTAGATTCCCCCAACCCCGGCCCCTCGGGGCGCTCGGGCCGCCGACGCCTGTGCTCCTCCTCTCGCCTTCTCCTCCCCTTCTTCCTTCCCTCGCCCAGTCCCTCCCCTAGCCTTGGCGGAGGGGGGCCGGGCTTGGCTCCGCGAGGCCGGTGCATTCCTGAGAACAGGGCCAGCTAGAGCAACAAAGGAGCCGGGTAGTCGGCGGGGAGAACTCAGGGGGCTGCGGCGCTCGGGCGGAGGTGGCCGCTGGGCCGCGGGCTGGCGCGGGGGCGGAGCCGGGCACCCACTCTCGCCCCCGAGGAGGGCGCCTGGCTTCCCTCGCTGGGCTGGGAGTTGGCTTTAATGGTGGGAGAGGGAATGGGGCTGAGGGTTGGGGGTCCGGGGGGCTCCCGAGGCTGAAGACAACTTCGGTTGCCAGTCGAAAGAGTGGGGATCTGTGCGTCCCGGCCCGGGCCTCCGCCGCCCAACATGGGCCTGGGGTTCCAAAGTTTGCGAAGTTGGGCGCGGAGGGGCCGGGGCGCTCGGAGGGTGGGGGGGAAGCCGGCCCCAGACTTGCAGGGCGCACAGGTCGCCTGAGTCGCCTCCGCGGCCCCCAGGGTGGTGTGCGTGGCCGAGGGGCTCCGGGGAGCGGGCGGGGGCGCCGGGGCTTCTGCTGAGTTGGCGGGTTTGGCCATGGCCGCTGCCCGCCCTGCGCGCGGGCCGGAGCTGTCGCTCCTGGGGCTGCTGCTGCTGCTGCTGGGGGGCCCGAGCCGGGGGGTGGCCTTGAGCGGGAACACGACGGGGCCCGGGCAGCGCGGCGCGGGCGGGAGCGCCAAGAGGAGCGCGGCGGTGACCGGCCCTCCGCCGCTGCTCAGCCACTGCGGCCGGGCCGCCCACTGCGAGCCGCTGCGCTACAACGTGTGCCTGGGCTCGGCGCTGCCCTACGCGGCCACCTCCACCTTGCTGGCCGGAGACTCGGACTCGCAGGAGGAAGCGCACGGCAAGCTTGTGCTCTGGTCGGGTAAGCGCCCGGGAGCTGGGTTTGGGGGGCCGAGCGGTGGGATGGGGGCACCTTTGGAAAGAATAGGCTCAGGCCTGAGCTGCGGAGAGGGCGGGGGCCGCACCCCAAAGACCTGGAGAGTTGCATTTGGAACTTTGCGCGCAGGTTACGTGCAGAAAGGGACCCTCTGTGATGGGGAAGGGAGGGCGAGGAAATTGAAGCAGCTAGTCACAAAGGACCCGGAGCACGGTGGGTGAGCAAAGAATAGGGCTGGGGGATGAGGGGCCGTGAGGAGGGAGCCCCAAGCCACTGCAAAGTGCATTTCTTAGGGAAAGGAGATGCTCTTTGTACTGTGCCCTTGGGGATTTAAGGCAATGGTCAGACCAGACTTGGAGAGAAAAAAAGAAGGATGGAGATAGTAGGGATATTGCATTTGGTGGAAAAGGGAGGGGGCAAATCCGTAATATTTGTGAAGGAACAGAAACCCCTGGTGATGAATAATTGAAAGGTAACTGGAGCTATCTGGAAATCTTGATTTAGGCGATAAGAAGTCTAGAGAACTATGAATTACCTTGCTTTCACAGAATTCAGCTTCCTCATCTGAAAAATGGGACCGCTGACACACAGGATAGGAAGGAAGGAGACAATCCTAACCGTTGTTCGGTGCTTTTTGGAAATGTGGGTCCTTGGGCCCATTAGGGCTGTGGAGAAACACTTAAGTCTGGGTTGTAGACAGCCTGTGGATACTCCTATAGTGTTTGGAAGCCTTCGAGTCCTCTCCTTGGGGTTATGGCAGTGCCTGAAAACTGCAGACTGAACCCCAACATGTTCTTCCTGAACAGTGTTGTTTTTAGGTGCCGTTGAGTCAGGTCTGACTCATAGCGACCCTTATAGGGTTTTCAATGGCTGATTGTTTTGGGATTGGCCCTGGATTGCCACATCCTTCTCCCATTTTTGCGGTGCTGGGAATCAAACTCGGGACCTGAGAGACTGCAGAGCACTGTTCTCCCAACAGAACTAAATCTCAGCCTCCGTGAGCAGTGTAGAGTGGGCTATTTCCCCCACATGTCACTCTTAGGGACTGGGAATCTGAAGGGTCGGGGAGAAGGGAACTCCCTTCTTGACATCCCTTGCTTCCAGCCAGTTTGATTTAAAAACTATCCTTGATTGAAAAAGAAAAGAAAATGAAAGGCCAGGAACAGACCTGAGAGCCTCTTTCTTTTGACAGGCCTGGGATGCCCCTGTGTTAGCAATTCCCCTGAGGCTGGTGAGGATCCTTGTCTGGGTAGGGTATGTAGGCTGCCTGTCATTGTCAAACTAACCACTGGAGTTTTCAGCGTTTGCTAAATGTTGGACAAGGCCATGTGGTTCCTGGCTTGGTACAGATGCTGGAGAGGGAGGAACTTAGAAGATAATACCTATGAGGTGGAGCTGCGTCCTATGTGAGGATCAGTTTCTATTTGTGTGTGTGTGTGGAGTACTGGAGAGTTGAACCCAGGGCTTCACACATGCTTTGCAAGTGCTCTACCACTGAGCTGCACCTCCCACCCATTTTTGACTTTTTATTTGATACAGTGTCTTGTTAAGTTACACAGGCTGCCTCTAGCCTCCAATTTGTGATCCTTCTGCCTCCACCTTCCAAGTCGCTGGGATTACAGACATGTACCACCGCGCCCAGCTTGGGATCAGTTTCTAAAGTTAGCACATAAGGCAGACTCCATGTGCAACCAACAGTAGCTTTGAAACATCCATAAGTGCCTATAATGGAATGTATGATTTTGCATATACACTCAATATGATAATATCTGCATAAATGTGTAATGTATAGTACTGTACCATATATAAGAATAGGTATATGTAAGAAATATAACTGTAGTTTTTAAAGTTACACGCATGCAAAAGACTGAAACAATAAAAAAGGAATATGAAAGAAAGGTTAAGCAAGGTTTCTTTGAGTACCACCTAAAATAAGACTTTTGTTCAGGAGCCAGCTGGATGGAAAATCCAAATCTCTCAGCACTAGAATTTCACTCAGTTCCAAGTTGCTGATTCCATGAGAGGATATTCTCTTTCTCTATTTTGTGGGACCCATGGTTGAAATCTCGGGCTGGGATTTAGCTCAGTTGGTAGAGCGCCACTCTGCGGTCTCTGAGGTCCAGAGTTCAATTTTCAGCACGTCAGAAATGGGAGAAGGACGCAGCAATCCACTCCTGATACAATCCCCAAAAAGTCCGCCATTGAAAACCCTAGAAGGGTCACTATGAGTCGGACATGACTTGACGGCACATGACAACAACAACAATGGTGGAAATCTCCTAAGTTAAATGCTTATGTGAAGCTGCCCCTGTGTAGTCACCATCAGATCAAGGACGAAAGGGAGAGACCTTATTCTAGCCCGTACTCCTGAGAGTAGCTACTAAGCTGGCAGAAGTGGGTTGGCAGGAGAGTGCATGAGTTAGAACCATCTGCTGGTTGTGCAGGTTTGAACCTCACCAGCTGGCGGGACATGGTGTTATAAAGGTGTAAGCATTGAGCCCAGCGCCTGTAGGTTGCTCTGAACTCCTCTCTGCTGCTGTCCACCCTCCCTTAGCTCAGTCCTGTTCCCTTAAGGTCTGATTGCACTCTGCTTTGGTCTTGTTGCTTGGTGTTCTATAAAACAGGGCCAGGAGCAAGTAGTAGGACAAGCTGAGTCAGTAGGTGGGGAAGGTAAACCCAAGCCACACATGAGAATCACAGCTTCAGCTGAGAGCCCCTCCCCTGGCTAGTTCTTTGTCTTGTCCAAATTAGTGGTCTTTTGGGGGAGGACAGGGACAGAGTCTCATTGTGGCTGGTGTGGAACTCACTATGCAGAACAGGCTAGCCTTGAGCTCACGTAGATCCTTCTTCTTCAGCCTTCCAAGTGCTGGGATTACAGGTGTGCACCACCACACTCGGCTGAGTTAGTAGTCTTGATTGGGAGTTAGACATTGTTAGTGTTACCTGGCCCTTGCAGGTATTTTTGTTGTTGTTTGTTTTTGTTTGTTTGTTGTTAACAGAATCTCACTATGTAGCCCAGGCTGGCCTTGAACTTAAGATTCTCCTCTTCAGTCTCCCAAGTGCTGGGGTTATAGATGTACGGCACCATGCCCAGCTTCTTGGATGAAGGGTGAAGATGATCTAAGTTATCTTCATCTGTAAACTTTTAAAGGTAAAGACGTGGTCTTCATTTTTTTTAGGATCCTCGGAGTGCTGAGTATACGAATATGCACTCATTCATTCAATTACATATTGAGTATGTCACATTCTGGGACAGGTTCTCAGGCATATAAAAGATGAAGGGTACAGACATGATCCCTCTGTCGTCAAGAGAACAGATAATTAATCCTGAATTAGCAATATCTGTGAGAAGTACCAGGACATAGTAGCTGCTGAGGGAACACAAGAGACTTTGAGGACAAGGGAAGATCCCAAGAGGAACTGATATTTAACCCAAGACTTGAAGAATAAGTAAGAATTACTAAGGAAGGGTTAGGGTAGGGATGGACAGGAAGAGGAAATAGCACGTCAGAAGTTTAGAGGTAAGAGGGCTTGGTCCTTTGAAAGAAGCATAGTAATTGCCGTAGAACTGGATCAAAGCATGTAAGAGAAAAAATTGTAAGAGATAAGACCTAGAGAATTAATCCAGGCCTGGTGGTGCATGCCTATGATCCCAGCAATCAGGAGGCTGAGGCAGGAGAATCAACACAAGTTCAAGGCCAACTTGGTCTTGAGTTCCAACCTGGACTACACAGGGAGACACTTCTCAAGAAACCAATAAATAAATACATGAACAAAATAAAAATAAAAAGACCTAGAAATTCGAAAGTAAAGGGATTCATATCCCCTATTAAGTTTGGATATCAGAGGATGATAAGGAACTATTGAAGGCTTTTAAGCAAGGGAAAGATGTAATTGCAGTGTATTTGCATTTAAGAAGATCTCATTGAGTCCTGTGTGAAGAAGCTATCAGAGTAGGGAAAGTCCAGAGCCTGGTTACTTGATTAAGACATGGCTGCAGTAGTCCAGGTGGGGGGTGGTCAACACTGGGGTAACAGGATAGAGGGTTGGACAGGTCCCAGAGTGTCAGAAGTACACTTGCTGATGATATGTTGAGTGTGAGGCCTGAATAACCAGGATGACCCAGGTTTCAGAACTGTCTGGAAGGTGGTACCATTCTTTCCTACTAAGATAGAAAAGTGTAGTGGAGGGGTAGGTTTAGGAAGAAAGCATGAGTTCCGTTTTGGTTGCGTGAATTACATGTCATTGGATGTCTACATGGAGATTCCTAGGAGACCTGGAAATAGGAGTTGCTGTTGAGAGGTGGCTACTTTGTGCTTCCTTGGCCCAGATTGCTGAGGCTTTGGAAAGATGCCATGGACGAGGAAGTTAACAGCTCAGGTTAGTCGTTTCTAGGTCTGTACAGAACTCAGGTCTTTTCTGTGATTTTCATCCCTGTGGACTTGGGCTTCTTCAGTCACTTACCATCTCTCCCCATTATAGCTGAAAACGTCTCCTCCTAGGCATGCAAGCTGACCAAACAAACATAATGCTCAGGCCATGGTCCACCTTGCGCCAAATCTGGTTTAGTAAATGGAGCAAGAAAGCAAGAGAGAGGCCTGCCACTGGCAAGGGAACAGGTACCTGAGAGCCAGCACGTAGCCTCCTTGACCGCTGCTTTGCTCTGTGATGTGTACATGGGTGTGTAGCCTGTGACCCCCCTGGGCACAGTCAGTAGGAAAGAGAAAGTTGGGAGGAATTTCTCATTTACTCTCAGACCGCAGGTTGAGGTGACAGAAGAGATGTTGGTGATAGTGGGTAATTTGCAGGGGCAGATCAGGGAGAATTTCCTTAGCACTGTTTCTAAACCTGGCTGATGGTCAGAATCTGTTAAAAAAAAAAAAAAAAGTATAAAAACACAGAAGAACATCCAAAGACTCAAGTTTTCCCTTTTGCTTCACATTTTAAAATTTTTAATTGTGAAATATACTTGGTAAATAGAAAGGTGCATAAAACACAAAGATGCTGAATAACATCATTATAAAGTGGTTGCTGGGTCAAGAACTTGGCTAGTCACATCTCTCCCCTCCTACCTCTGGAGGGAGGCACTATTCCAATGTTTTTATAATCATTTTCTTCCTCCTCTCCTCCTTGACCTCCTCCTCCTCCTTCTCTTCCTCTTTCTCCTCCTCTTCCTCCATAGTTTTACCACCTACTTTTAGAATCCCTATGCAGTATATGGGTTGGGATTTAGCTCAGTTGGTAGAGTGCCACTCTGCAGTCTCTGAGGTCCCGAGTTCGATTCCCAGCACCACAAACATGGGAGATGGACGTGGCAATCCACTCTCAAAGCAATCCTGAAACAATCAGCCATTGAAAACCCTATAAGGGTTGCTGTGAGTTGGGTACACAACAACAACAACAACAACATGCAGTATATTTTAGCATGTTTTTCAACTTCATAGAAATGGAACTATGCTGTATGTGTTCTTTTATGTCGTGTGTGTGTGTGTGTGTGTGTGTGTGTGTGTGTGATGCTGGGAATCAAATTCACGGCTTTGTGTGTGGTAGTCAAAGTGCTCTACAACTGAGCTATGCCCCCAACTCCTAATTTGGTAAGTGCTCTACAACTGAGCTATGCCCCCAACTCCTAGCTCTTTTCATTGCTGGATTAGATTCTATTATATGAACATACTACAATTTGTTTATTTTGTTGTTAAATATGTAAGTTATCAGTTTTTGCCCATTGTGAATAATATTGGTATGAGTATTCTTTTGTGTATATCCTGATGTAACTGGCACAAGTTTTTCCAGTACATACTTAAAGAGTAGAATTGCTACAGAATAAGGTATGTATACCTTCATCTTTTACTCGGCACTAGTCTTGCAGAAAGTCATAACTGGTCCACACCATTCCCAATAGTTAGTATTGTCGGCTTTTTTAATTTTTGCTAATCTAGTGAATATGCTGGGCTTTTATTTATTTTATTAATTAAGTAATTTTTGTGGCGCTAGGGATCAAACTCAGATCTCATGATGCTAGGCAATCATTTTTCTTCTGAGCTGCATCGCCAGCCCCTGTGCTTTTAATTTACATTTCCCTGATTACTAGCAAGGTTAAACATCTTTGCAAATGTTTACTGACCATTTGGATCATTTTTTTTCTTTTCCTGCTCCTCCACCTTCTCCTCTGCTTCCTGCTTCCTTTCCTCCTCCTCTTTTTCCCCCACCTTTTTTTTCCTCCTCCTCATTCTCTTCCTCCTCCTCTTTCTCCTTTTTGGTTTTTTGAGACAGAGTCTCATAGTAGCCCAAGTTGGCCTTAAACTCTGGATGCTCCTGCCTCAGCTTCCTGAGTTCTGGGATTATAGGTATATAACACCTATAATCTGGGTTTGGATTTTTCTTCTTTTGTGAAATATCTGTTCAAATTTTTGGCCTATTTTTCTGTAGGGCTAAATAATACCTGTCATTTTTGTAAGATTTATAGAGTTCTTTATATATGCAAGATCTGAATCTGTTATTAGTTGCAAGTGTTAAAAATGCTTTCTTTTCTTTTTCTTTCTCTCTCTTTTTTTTTTTTTTTTTTTGTGGTACTGGGGATTGAACCCAGGGCCTCCCGCCTGCTTGCTCTGCAAGTGCTGGACCACTGAGCTGCACCCTCAGCCCATTTTTTTACTTTTTGAGACAGGGTCTCGCTAAGATATGCAGACTGCCTTTGATCTCGAACTTGCGATCTTCCTGCCTCTGCCTCCCAAGCCACTAGGATTACAGGCGTGAGCTACCATGCCTGGCAAAAATGTTTTCTTTTCTGTGGCTTACCTTTGCATTTTCTTTGTGTCTTCTGTTGAACAAAATTTCTGAACTTTAATCTAGTCATTTATCAAACTTTTTATGATTGGAGCTTATTTGTGTATTGTTTAGAAAAATCTTTTCCTAACCCAAAGTGAAGAATTTATTCTTATTCTGTCTTCTTGGGAAAAGGACCTGGCAGCCCACTCTTAAAACAATCAGCCATTGAAAACCCTATGAGTAGCAAAGAAGCACTGACAATAGTGCTGGGCATGGCACAGTGCCAGGTAGTGTTTCATTCTGTTGTGCATAGAGTTGCTATGAGTCTGATCCAACTTGATGGCACCTAACAACAACAGCATGCTGACTTCTAAAGACTTTACAGATTTCCCTGCCATTTTAGGCATATAATCCACCTGGAGTTGATTTTTGTAGAACTCCAGTCTCACATATATTTTCTAAACATCCTTTGCTAAAAAGAATATCTTCTCCACCATCTGCTATAAATGTTTATTCTATTCCATTTGTCTATTTGTCTATCACTTGCCACTATCACACCATGTTAATTACCTGGTCTTTATAGCACAGTTCTTCACCTTTGTTGAGCCATGGACCTCTTTGGCAGCTGGTAAAACCTAAGTACTCCTTCTCAACATAGTATTTTAAAATTTATAAAATAAAACACATGGGATTTTAAAAAGCATATAGGATCATACATTCAGAATATATAAAGAACTCCAAAACCTCAATAATAGCAATGAAAAACCCAGAACTTGGGAGGTAGAGACAGGAGGCTCACCACAAGTTCAAGACTAACCTGGGCTACATTGCCAGTTCCAGGCCTGGAAGGGCTACATAGCAAGACTTTATCCCCAAAACTAAAAGAAACAAACAAATAAAAAAAGGGCTGTAGATCTAAATAGGGGCCAGAATTTATCTCAGTTGGTAGGGTGCTGCTGTATGTGCTCTGAGGCCCTGGGTTCGATCCCCACCACTACAAAAATAGGAGAAGGACCTGGCAGCCCACTCCTGAAACAATCCTGAAAACAATCAGCCATTGAAAACCCTGGGAATATCAGAGAAGCACTGACATAATGCTGGGCATGGCACAGTGTCAGAGAGTGTTTCATTCTGTTGTTCATAGGGTTGCTATAAGTTCGACTCAACTTGATGGCATCTAACAACAACAGATCTAAATAGATATTTTCTCAAAGGAAGACATACAAATGGTAAAGAAGAACATGAAAAAATGCTCAACCTCACTTGTTATCAGGGAATTGCAAATCAAAACCATGATGATAGATCATCTCACCCCACTAAGAATGACTGATATCAAAAAGACTGAAAATAACAAGTGCCAGTGAGGATGTGGAAAATGAGAACCTCAAACACTGTTGGGAGAGATGTAAATTATTATAGCTATAATAGAAAACAGTATGGAGCTTCCTCAAAAAGTTATAAATAGAACTACTATATGGTCTAGCAATTCCACTACTGAGTATATATCCAAAAGAAATGAAATCAGTATGTCAAAGAGACATCTGTGTTCCCATGTTCATTGCAGCATTATTCACAATAGTCAAGAAGGGAAATAACTACAGGGCCCCATCAGCTGATGGATGGATAAAGAAAACATGGCATATATACACAATGGAATAGTATTCAGCCATACAAGAGAACAAAATCCTGTTATTTGCAACAGTAGGGATGGGAGTGGAGATAATTGAGTGAAGAGAAATAAGTTAGGCACAGAAAAAGAACTATTGTGTGATCTCACTCCTGTGTAGATCTCATAGAAGTTGAGAGTGGAGTGATGATTACTAGAGGCTGGGGAGAGTACAGCAGTGGGAGGGATGGGGAAATCTTGGCTAATGGGTACTAAGTTACACTTAGGAGCAAGAAGCTTTGGGGTACTACTGCACAGGATGGTGACTGTAGAAAAAATTATGTACAATCCATTTCAAAAGTTCATAGCCATATCACGCAAGCGTCCTATGAGTTGAACTCAACGGCACTCAATAGCAACAACATTTCACAAAGCTAGAAGACAGGATTTTGGAAGTTTTCATCACAAAGGAATGATAAATATTTGAGGAGATAAATATGCTTACCCTGATTTAAACATTATACATTATATAGGTATCAGACATTGTATGGTAGGCCATTAATATATACAACTTGTATGTTTTTTGTGTATCAGTTTAAATGTATTTGTCTGTTTATTTATTGTGGTCCTTATGGGTTGAACTCAGGGCCTCATTCATACTTTGCAAGTGGTGTACCACAGCACTGCACCCCCAGCCCATGTTTTATTTTTTATTTTGGATCAGAGTCTCATTAAATTGTGCAGTCTGTCTCTAGCATTGAACTTGTGATCCTCCTGCCTCCACCTCCCTACTTGCAAGGATTATAGGCATGTGCCACAGTGCTTGGCTTAAAAATTAGAAAAATAAATAAAGCCTATAGAATCATAAAGGAGATGAATTATGTTGAAGTACAGGGCTAGAGTAGCTCAGCAGTAGAGTATGTGCCCCATTTGTGAATCCTTCACAAATGGTTCAGCTGGCAGTACCAAGAAGAAAAAAGACATACAGGTATCAAATGTAAAGAAACAAGTTTGTGATCTAATATATGAGTGCTTTATTAACACATTAAATCAGATCTTATTGGTGGTGGTGGTGGTGCCGTCGAGTCAGTGTCTGACTCATAGCGACCCTATATATAACAGGTGAAATAGTATTGTTAGTGCTTCTCTGCTACTCATAGGGTTTTCAATGGCTAATTGTTTTTTGGGAGTGGGTTGTTGGGTCCTTCTTCCAAGGCTACAGCACCTGGTGTTCCCAGGCAGTCTCCCATCCAGGTAGTAACCAGGTCTGACCCTGCTTAGTTTCTGAGATCTGACGGGATCAGACGCCATAGTGGTATGGCTGCAGGCCAAAATAAGACCCAATGCAAGCATAATAGCCTCTTTTGTGTCCAAGTAGTGATGAATATTGACAATATTTTGAAATATATGCAACAAAAATATCTGATTCCATTGTGATAAAGCCACAGGTACTGCTTACATTACTGTGGTGTGTTGCTTACATTTGTAATTGAAGGAAGGGCTAAATTTTAGTTAGGTGTAATTTTTTCCCATCTAAGTTCATAGACTTCTGAATTCTCTCCAAGAATCCTTGGTGAACCACAAGTGAAGAGCCTCTATTTTATAGTACACAGCCAGTATCTAGTGGAGAGTTTGGGCTATTTTTGACCCTTTGTGTTTTAATCTATAAATCTGGGATTCAGCTCAATTGGTAGAGTCCTGCTCTGCACTCTCTGAGGCCCTAGTTTCGAATCTCAGCACCGCAAGAAATGAGAGAAGGGTGTGGCAATCCACTCCAGAAGCAATTCCAAAAACAGTCATTGAAAACACTATGAGAAGCTGCCAGCCATGGCACAGTATTGGGAGTGTTTCATTCTGTTGTACATAGGGTCACTGTGAATCAGACTGACTTGATGACTCCTAATAACAACAACAACTTGCTGATTTTGATTGAGATTACATTGAATATATAGATTACAGATATGCACCACCATGCCTGGCTTTTACTTGCTTTTAAGGAATTAATATATCGTACAAAATTAAAAAGGAACAAATCTTAAGCCCTACTTCTGCTTCTGGCTACCCATCTCCCCTCAGATGCAACCACCATCACTGGTTTTTATATGTTCTTTTTAGAGATATCTCTGACACATGTTCAAATATACAGGCATCCTTAGTTTGTCCTCCCTTCCCAACAGGTACCACACTCTGGAGATTGTTCTCTACTCAACAGCTTCCATTTAACAATGTATTTTGGACATCATTCCATTTCAATTCATATAACTCAAACTTTAATTGTGTTCTATTATATTGATTTGTGTGTGTGTGTGTGCGCGCGTGTGCTAGGGATGGAACCCAGGGCCTCATGCACGCTAGGTACTTGCACTACCACTAAGTTACACCTCCAGCCCCTTTTCTATCTTTCACCTTGAGATAGGGTCTCTCTAAGTTGTACACACTACTTTTGGCTTCAAACCTGTGATCCTCCTGCCTCAGCCTCCTGAGTTACTGAGATTTACAGGCATGTGCCATGGTGCTTGGTGCAATGAATAATTTTATATATTATCTTTGAGAACAGGTGAAGCAGAATTTCTAGTATAAAATTTTGATAGTGCCAAATGGTCTACACAGGGGTTTACTAATTTTTATTCCTACCAAAAAGAGTCCGTTTTCCCCTGTACTCCTGACAATACAGTATTTTCAAATGTTTGAATCTTCATCAGTCTAAAGGGTAAAATATTGTGTCTCATTATGGTTTTATTTTGCATATATCTTTTAAAGAACAAGACTGAGCATCTCTTTATGTTTTTAAAGGCCATTTGTGTTTTCTCTATATGATCAATTCTGTTTGTTTTTTGCCCATAGTTCTATAAGATTATGCACTTCTTACAGATTTGGAATAGCTTTATGTGTGTAAGGAGATTAACTCTTTAACTGTGGTTTGTACTAGGAATGTATTTTTCTATTTACTTATTTATTTTTGTGGTGCTGGGGGCTTAAACTCAAGGCCTTGTGCATACTTTGCAAGTAATCTACCGCTGAGAAGCACCTGGCCCCTTTAAAAATTTTTTTTTATCTTGAGTTAGTGTCTCACTAAGTCGCAAGGCTACCTCTGGCCTTGAACTCGCAATCTTCCTGCCTCCAACTCCCAAGTTGCTGGGATTACAGCCTGCATGCGTCACCACTTCTGGCTTTAGAAATGTATTTTTTCAGTGTGTTGCTTTTCTTATGATTTTGTTTTTTACCCTAGGGAACTTTTCTATTTTTCTTAAGTCTTTTCTTTAAATCTTTTATTTCATTGCTTCTAGGTTTTTTGTCATGCTTCCAAAGGCCTTCCTCATGCCAAGATTTAACAAACCATTTCCCTTCTTTTCCTCTAGTATTTTAATTTTAAAATGTAGTTATTTTTGATCCACGTGGAATTCTCTTGTATGTACGAAATGGGGTAGTCCCAGCGGCTCAGGAGGCGGAGGCAGGAGGATCACAAGTTCGAGACCAGACACAGTCTGCGTAATTTAGCAAAGTCCTATCTCAAAAAAGTTTAAAAAATGGGCTGGGGGAGCAGCTCAATGGTCCAGAACTTGCAAAGCATGCAAGTGCGAGGCCCTGAGTTCAATCTCCAGTACCGAAAAAAAAAAAAGAAATTGGGTAAGAATCTAACTTACTTTTTCCCCAAATGGCTTCCCAATTTTCTGTAGGATTAATAATCTATCTTTCCCCTGAAGAACTTAAATTATTATTTATTCAATTATTTATTATTATTAAATTATTTAAAGTATGAAACAGAATATTAATCAGAAAACAGAAGGCAAACAATGCCACAAAATCCATAAAATAATACATGCTCCTCTAGAATACATTTGACTCCACAGAGCTTTTCCTTCTTGAACTTTATTTATTTATTTATTTATTTATCCATTTATTTGGTGGTACTTGGGGGTTGAGCCCAGGACCTCACACATACTTTGGAAAAAAGTTCTACCACTGGGCTACACCCTCAGGCCTATTTTTTGAGACAGGGTCATGCTAAATTAAACAGGCTGCCTTTGGTCTTGAACTTGTGATTCTCCTGCCTCAGACTCCCGAGTCTCTGGGATTACAGGGTGTACACCATCCTGCCTTCCTTCCAGATTTTAAATATGTTATTTAATAAGCATTCAGTAAAATGTTGTCTTTTTTGCATAGTTGGGTGAATTTAGACAAATGCAGAGTTGCATAAGTAATCACTATATTCAAGATACAGAACAGCCCATCGGCCCTGTAGGCAGGTGGCCCTGACTTACAATGGCTCAACTTAAATAATTTTTCTTAAGGATAGTGCAGAAGTGACATGCATTCAGTAGCAATTGTACAGAATTTTGAATGAGGACCTTTTTCCAGCCTAGTGATATGCAGTCCCATCCTTTCTCCAAATGCCAGGCAGTGACTGTGAGCCGCAGCTCCCAGTCACCTGCCCGATGGTGTGGGGAAATGTCCTATGCTCTGCAGCATGCTGTGCTGCTTTAGTAGTTGAAGTGTTTTACATGCGTTTTCCACTTAGGATATTTTCACCTCATGATGGGTTGGTGGGGATGTAGCCCCCTTGTAAGTCGAGGAACATCGAACTCTCTCCCCTCACCCTGGCCTGGGCATCCACTGCTGTTTTCCACCAGAACTCACCCACTCAGTATTTCCAGCACTGGGTCCTCTGTTGTTGTTGTTGTTAGGTGCTGTCGAGTCGGTTTCCGACTCATAGCGACCCTCATAGGGTTTTCAATGACTGAGTGCTTCGGGATTGCCTTGGGAGTGGATTGCCAGGCCCTTCTCCCATTTTTGTGGTGCTGGGAATTGAACTCGGGGCCTCAGAGACTGCAGCGCAGTGCTCTACCCACTGAGCTAAATCCCAGCCCACTGGGTCCTCTAGGTAATAAAAACTCCCCAGGTGATTCTGAGCTGAGGCAAGGGGGAACTGTTGCCTGAGGACATTGCTTCATCAGTGGCTGGAATTTGCTTGGCACCCTGAAGTTGACAGTGCTGTGAGGCCTGAGACTAGGCTGAGGAGTAGTAACACTAAGAGCTGAGTGCTTATTACCTGACAGTGGCTGTGCTAAGCCAATTTAATGTTCTAGCTCTCACTCTTCCCAACAGTTCCCCATGGTAAATCTATCATCTCCATTTTACAGATGAGGAGACCAGGGCTAGAGATAGAGATGACATAGTTTGCCCAAGACTACACAACCAGAAAATTGTGGACTCAACATTTGGACCCAGGCAGGTTGGAGCCCATGCTCCTTACCCCTGTTCCTAGAAAGAGCGGTTACCTGCTCCCACCAGCCCCGGCCTGACACTGTGACAGTCATCCATGCTGGCTCTTACATCTTCAGAAGATTATCCTAATATAACTTTGTGCTTGGGATATTGTTGTTGTTAGGTGCCATCAAGTCGGTATCCGACTCATAGCCACCCTCATAGGGTTTTCAACGGCTGTTTCAGGATTGCCTTGGGAGTGGATTGCCAGGTCCTTCTCCCATTTTTGCGGTGCTGGGAATTGAACTCGGGACCTCAGAGACTGCAGCGCAGCGCTCTACCAACTGAGTTAAATCCCAGCCCCCTTGGGATATAGATGTTCCCAAAACAGGGATGATTCAGGAGGAACCATGGGGTCAGAAATCAGTGAGGCCAGCAACTGGAAAGAGCAGGGTAGAGGCCTGGGCTGGGGCGGCGGAGTTGGGAGACCTCTGTGCATTTCTGTCTGCTAACAACATCTTTCCTCTCTCTGCACTGGATGGAACCTCCTCTGTTTCTCTCCATCTGATCTCCTGTTTCTTCCTCTGGCTCTGGCGTTCCTGGCTCTTCTGACTACCTCTTATTAAGTCCCCACCTCTTCTCTCTCTGCCTCCACTTGGTAAGAGGAACAAGCGTTCTGGGGACAGGGCAAGGGGAATCATTTCCTGGTGCTGGTGAATGGGCCCTTTGAGGGGGGGTCTCACAGCCCTTCTGCCCCTGGATTAGAGGCTTATAGAAGTTTAGAAAACACCCTGAGAAGGTAATTCCCCCTATCTGGGATTCTCAACCAGAGGTATTACCACTCCCTAGCAGGCCATTTGATGGCCACTGTTTTTTAGGAACTTTAATTAAACTATAAATACATGCATATTAGTGCATGAATGATAAGTTTGATTTTCACAAGGTCAGTAAATACACTCATATAACCAGCACCTGATCAAGAAATAGAACATTCCCAGTGTCCCAGAAGTTCTTCTTCAGGATCTCTTCAGTTGCCTCCTCTGGAGTAGGGGGAGCATTTTTTGGTTGTCACAATGACTTAATGGTTCCTCTGGCAGGGTCTAGGGATGCTAAATGTCTTGCAATGCATGGGGCTGCCTTGTAGCACAAAGAATTGTCTTGTCCAGATGTCCTGTTGAGAAACACTGTGCCTGACGGTCTGAGCAGTAAGGGCTTGCAGTATGGCAAAGGCCTGGGCAACAGGGGTTGCAGCTGTGTGAGTGGGTCAGAGTGCAGAGTCGTCTTCCCCTCAGTGTACCCACACTGTCACCACTCCCCCAGGCCTCCGGAACGCCCCTCGCTGCTGGGCAGTGATCCAGCCCCTGCTGTGTGCAGTGTACATGCCCAAGTGCGAGAATGACCGAGTGGAGCTGCCCAGCCGCACCCTCTGCCAGGCCACCCGAGGCCCCTGTGCCATTGTGGAGAGGGAGCGGGGCTGGCCTGACTTCCTGCGCTGCACCCCTGACCACTTCCCTGAAGGCTGCCCGGTGAGTGCTCTGTGAGGCAAGATCTGGGTGGCCTGGCTGGCACGTGGTGGTGGGAGCAGCAGGATGCCGGGGACACCCGAGTCTACAGCCCTGGCATCCGCAAGCCACAACCCAAACTAGAAAGCGCTGGCTAGACAATTTATCAAGGCTTCTCTATTGGCCCAAGACAACATGTTTAGCAAATGTTTGTTGAGCGCCCACTCTGTTAAGTGTTGGGGTGTTACGGGAGTCATGGATGACAGGAGCCTATCTTCAGGGAGTTTATCAAAGATCTAGGAATCAAGGTATGCACATGCAAAACAGCTGGAGACACTAAGCATGTGTGTATGTGTCTGTGTGTGTGTAATCTAGTCTGGGTGGGAAAGAAGAGATATGAAATAATAATAGTAAAAATATACTAATAATGCCAGGCACTGTAATCCCATTGACCCAAGAGGCAGAGGCAGGAGGATAACAAGTTGGAGGCCCGAGACTGCCTGTGCAACTTAGTGAGACTCTGTCTCAAGATAAAAAATATCTGGGGGTGCAGCTCAGCGGTAGAGCACTTGCAAAAGCATGCATGAGGCCCTGGCTTCAGCACACCTAGTACTGCAAAAGGGCTGGGGTTTAGCTCAGTTGGTAGATGCTGCTCTGCACTGTCCAAGGACCCAGCTTCCATTCCCAGCCCCACAAAAATGGGAGAAGGACATGGCAATCCACTCCTGAAACAATCACCCATTGAAAACTCTATGAGGGTCTCTATGAGTCAGACCTGACTAAATGGCACCTAACAACAAACAACAAAGTATCACACACACACACACGATTGTGTGTGTATATACACACTTTTGTATTTATTGTTTTGTGTGTAATAATACTAATTATTATTTTTGGCTAGGCTAGGCTAGGTGCTGTCAAGTCGGTATCTGACTCATAGCGACCCTCATAGGGTTTTCAATGGCTGTTTCAGGATTGCCTTGGGAGTGGATTGCCAGGTCCTTCTCCCAGTTTTGCAGTGCTGGGAAATGAACTTGGGTCCTCAGAGACTACAGCGCAGTGCTCTACCAACTAAGCTAAATCCCAGTCCAATTATTATTTACTACATACCAAACACCATTATAAGCACTTTACATCTATTTATTCATCTAATCCTTAGACCCTACATAGCGTAGGTACTACTATTTCATAGATAGGGAAACTGAAGTACAGAGAGGTCAAATAATTGGCCTAAGGCTGCACAGCCATTGAGTGGCAAGACTGGGATTTGCACCCTGGAAGCGGGCCTCCAGCCAGCATGTTGCCCCTCACCCACCTTCCTGAACAAGAGGCTGTCCCTTGAGTTACCTTTTCTCTTGGCACTTCCCTCTCCCTTTTGCTGGTGCAGAATGAGGTGCAGAACATCAAGTTCAACAGTTCGGGCCAGTGTGAAGTGCCTTTGGTGCGGACGGACAACCCCAAGAGCTGGTATGAGGATGTGGAGGGCTGCGGGATCCAGTGCCAGAACCCACTCTTCACTGAGGCTGAGCACCAGGACATGCACAGCTACATCGCGGCCTTTGGCGCCGTCACTGGCCTCTGCACACTCTTCACCCTGGTCAGTGTGCTGTTAGGGGGTGTAAGGGGTGGGGGAAGAGGGGGATAGGGGTTGGGCCCCTCTGCCTGGATTGCGGGAAGGGAGCTAGATTGTCAGGGCATTCGGGATGGAGGAGGGGCGACTCGATGGGGTTCCCAGGAAAGGTCTTGATGGAAAGGTCTAGGGTTCAGATCCAGGCGTTTGCAGAGGCAGAACAACCCTCACCTGGCAGAATGGGCGCTTCTCTTTTCTAGGCCACTTTCGTGGCTGACTGGAGGAACTCAAATCGCTACCCCGCCGTTATTCTCTTCTACGTCAATGCATGTTTCTTTGTGGGCAGCATTGGTTGGCTGGCCCAATTCATGGACGGTGCCCGCCGTGAGATTGTCTGCCGAGCAGATGGCACCATGAGGCTTGGGGAGCCCACGTAAGTATCTTGGGGACCCAGACATGAAGGCAGAGAGAGCAAGGGTGTCATGCATATTTGCCGCAAAAGGGACAGGTTGGCTTTGACAGTGGGATTGCAGGGTAGGATTGAGCTCTGCCTTATTGCACCTGAGCCCTCCAGCATTGAGAGCCTCCGGACCTAAATTGTTTGCATCAGTTCAAAGACCCATCTTCTGAAGTCTCTTCAAATCTGCCGAGTCCTGTCCCCCACCCCTGATCCCTGGGGACCCTCCAGACCTTAGCACTCCAGCATCTGGGTATAGGGTGGAGAGACCTAGAAGAGGGAGTACAAAATGACCTCCCCGAGTGACAGCCCACATGTCTGCACAGCTCCAATGAGACCCTGTCCTGCGTCATCATCTTTGTCATTGTGTACTATGCCCTGATGGCTGGCGTGGTCTGGTTCGTGGTCCTCACGTATGCCTGGCACACCTCCTTCAAAGCTCTAGGCACCACCTACCAGCCTCTCTCCGGCAAGACCTCCTACTTCCACCTGCTCACATGGTCACTTCCCTTTGTCCTCACTGTGGCAATCCTTGCTGTGGCCCAGGTATAGTGACTGGTAGGGGGCTGGGAGCTGAGGAGGGTGGCCTTGGGGAAAGGGGGCAGTGACTGACTGTCTCTTCTGCACCTTGCTGCTGCAGGTGGATGGGGACTCTGTGAGTGGCATCTGTTTTGTGGGCTACAAGAACTACCGATACCGCGCTGGCTTTGTCCTGGCCCCCATCGGTCTGGTGCTCATTGTAGGGGGCTATTTCCTCATCCGAGGTGAGTGAGGACCAGGCCAGAGCCAGCTGGGCAGCACAGTGTGCTGAGCACCTGCTGTGTGGAAGTAGGAGCAAGAACTGCCAGCTCTGCTGCCTTTACACTGAGACAGCAGGTAGCTTGTACAGGGCTTTGGTGCAACACAGAAGGTGACCCCCTAGGTAGATAGAGTACCATGACCTCATGTGATGGACAACACTTTTGTGCAGGCCAGAAAAATGTCCCCCTTCCTCCAAAGTCATGGCCAGGGCACCTGCCTTGTCGAAGTGGAGCTTGGGCTGGATTCTAATCCTGTCACCCCTTGGCAGCATGCACCTGTGTGATGATCACCCTGGCTAACCTACCCTGTCCACATGGACCAACTTGGGGCCATTGGTTATGTGTGCTCACACTAATTTAATATATACTGTCAATCTTTTGGAGCTTGGTTCCATCTCCCTCCTACTCTACACACACACAGTTTTCACAACATGCACAGATTTACTGGCCCCTCGCTTCTCTGTCTCAATCTGCTACCTCATGATGAGCCTTGGTATCTAGCTCATTTTCCTTGGATTTTCTTTGTCAGTTTTGGTTTCCTCCCACTGAACTAACTGTCAGCCTTCTGTCAGCCTTTTTTCCTGTCTCCCTGGCAGGGTGTCTGGGTCATTGTTGTCTGTTTTGGGTCTGTGCTGTCCCGTACAACAGCCACGAGCCACATTTGTTGAAACCAGTCCAAACTGAAATGCACCATAAGTGTAAAATATACACTGCATTTCAAAGCCTTAACACCCACACACGGAGGAAGAAAAGAATATATCTCAATAATTTGTTGTATGGATTACACGTTAGCATGATTGTATATTGGATATATTAGATTTATAAAAAATATATATTGAAAGTAGTTTCACTTTTTTCTTTAAGTGGTTGCTAGAAAATTTGAGATTATGTATGTGGCTCACATTGTATTTCTATTGGAGAGTGATATCCCTGAGTCACTGTTTTGTGACTTTTCCATCAGAACAATTTTGACCTCACTGCCTTACTTAGGAGCAGCCAGGCCAGGACCAACACTCCTTCTCTTTCTCTTCAACTCTCTGTCTGGGTTCTGCCCCAGTCACCCCAGTGCATGGCTGATTTGCCACCAGCTGCTCTTCCATTCTCTAGTGTCTCTAGTCTCTCAAGTTTTAAGTCAGCACCACTATAATTAGACCCAAGACTCCAGGCCATGGGACCCTCCCCCACGTACCCATCCTTCCCAGGAGAGTGGCCTCACCCCTGCTAATGTCTGAGGTCCCCCTTCTATTCAGGAGTCATGACTTTGTTCTCCATCAAGAGCAATCACCCTGGGCTGCTGAGCGAGAAGGCTGCCAGCAAGATCAACGAGACCATGCTGCGCCTGGGTGAGTGGCCCCCAGAGGACTTTGGTCTGAGGTCCTGGCCACCCTGAAACTGTACCCTGCTGGTGTTCTGGGGCCTCCAGGGTGCAGGAAGTTAGTGGGGCAAGTTAGCTGCCATGGGATAAGAACAAGATGTATGTGTGTGGGTGGTACTGTTGATGGTAACTCAAAAGAAGAGAGCCCTCTCGGGGGAAGAATCCAAGTTTATGCCAAGACGGCTTCCGGAAGCCCAATTCCCTCCACATGGGCTCCCACAGTTGCCTCTAGGCCCTTCTTGCTTTATCTTGGAGAATGCAGTTCTTATCAGGAGCCCAGCATGAAGGTATCCAGACTCAGCTGTCTTCAGTTCTCAGTGGAGCAGACACTCTCCTCACACTGCTGCTAGTGTCTAGGGTTGGTAACGTCCCATTCTGCCCCTGGACTCCACAGGTATTTTTGGCTTCCTGGCCTTTGGCTTTGTGCTCATCACCTTCAGCTGCCACTTCTATGACTTCTTCAACCAGGCCGAATGGGAGCGAAGCTTCCGGGACTACGTGCTGTGAGTGAGGGAGTTGGAGGTGGCAGTGGTGCGAGCTGGGGCCTCTGCTGTAAGGCAGTCCCTCCTCTGCTGGGCTGCAGGAGTCTGCCAGGGCCCTGCCTCACATGTGACTGATGGTGCCTGGGTGCCCATGACATTAGCTGTTCTGTACTTTGCCACCCATGGCAGGCAGCCTTCAAATTCCTACTCAGTTCTGCCCTTCCATCTGCACCCCCTGGGCTGTCTGGCTGGTAAGCTTGTAACTGTTCAGAAGCCAATTCATGCTTTGGCTTTTCTAAGTTGGCCAAAGAAGTTGAGCCCTTCCTGATTCTTTGTATCTTCTATGGAGCTCTCTGGGGGTTTCTGCACATGGGTAGTTATCTCTTTGTGATAGGTTAACAACCTACTCACATTTGCTAGTTTTGTGTCCCAATAAGGAAGAATTGGAGAAAGTGAGGCATCTCAAATGCTGAAAGAAGAGCAGAGCCTGCTGCTACCAGGGGCAGCAGTTAAAATGCTTATGAAAAGGGACACTTGCCCCACCTGCTTCAGGCTCCTTCTTAAAGGTTTCAACTTCCAGTCTGGGATGCTTTAACCCACAGTGGTGTTGGGTGCCTGCCCCAGAGGTTTGATGTGATTGTCTGGAGTGAGTCCCAAGCATCACTAATTCCCCAGGTGATTCCAAAGAGTACTGCAAGGGGTAGGGGTGGGGGTAGCTCAGTGGTAGAGCACTTGCTTAGCATGCATGGGGTCCTGGGTTTGATCCCCAACACCAAAACAAACAAACAAAACAAATACAGTGAGAATCACGTGGTGGGGCTTAGCTCTTTCCAAAGTTTTTGGGTCGACCTTTTGGGTGTACCTTCCCTTTGGACTCAGAAAACCTCACCTGTCAACCATTCCTTGAGGTAGGTGCCAGGCTAACGTGACTATCGGGCTGCCCACCAAGAAGCCCATCCCTGACTGTGAGATCAAGAATCGCCCAAGCCTCCTGGTGGAGAAGATCAACCTGTTTGCCATGTTTGGAACTGGCATTGCCATGAGCACCTGGGTCTGGACAAAGGCCACGCTGCTCATCTGGAGGCGCACCTGGTGCAGGTGGGGTCAGCAGCCAGCTTATCCTGTCCCACTCGTCTTACTCTCAGCCTCAGGTCCCTACCTTTAGGCTTTGTGTAATCCTACTTCCAGCACACAGCCTTGGGTAACTGTTTGCCAAAGCGCAAAAATGAGCTGCAAGAAACCACCTTTTTGGCAGCTCACCACTGCCCCCTGGTGATAGCTCCTGTCTTCTTGAAGCCTGGGTGTGGGCCCCGTGCTGCACCAGCTGGTGGCATCTTCTGAGAGCAAGTGATTTGAGATCAGGGCACACAGGAACCCTGAATTCTAGGCTTGCCCCTTTGCAGGGATGGCCTCTACTCAGAGTCCTCGAGGGGTCTGAGGCCCTGAGCCTCCTTCCCTGGAGGAAATGGAATCCAGGTCTTTTCACCAGATTTGATGGGAAGTGGTTGCTTCTCCACTTCCCAACCCAACACTTTTTGCTGTCAGGTTGACTGGGCAGAGTGATGATGAGCCCAAACGGATCAAGAAGAGCAAGATGATAGCCAAGGCCTTCTCCAAGCGGCGTGAGCTGCTGCAGAACCCGGGCCAGGAACTCTCCTTCAGCATGCACACTGTCTCCCACGATGGGCCCGTGGGTGAGCCTCTGCCCCATCCTCCCTGTGAGCCCCTTGACCCTGACAGTGCTCGCAGGACATAGAGATTGCTTGGCAGACTGTGAGGAATCAGGGGTTCGCTCTGTTTGCTCACACCTTCCTTCTCCAGTCCCCTCTTCTCTCGGGCTTCCCTCTGTTTCTGCCCCTGGATCTGCTTGCTGGTGCTGTGGCTCTGTGAAGACTCTGCGTCCTCTCCCTTCTCTGCTTTCTTCAGCAGCTCTGTTGGGCCAGAGTAAATCAGGATCCAAGACTGGATTTCTGGCCTCTAGTTAAGCCCCTCGGGGATAAGAGACCTCTCCTCTCAGATTCCGAATGGGTAGAGATTGATGGTTACTGGGTGAACGTTCTCTGCCAGGTGGAGTGGGAGAGATGACTGTGAAAGAGGAATGGTGCTGCATAAGGGAGGAGCCACCAAAACGGACTAGGAAGTCACTGTTCTTTCTTTCCTTTCATCTGCAAAGCGGGTTTGGCCTTTGACCTCAATGAACCCTCAGCTGATGTTTCCTCTGCCTGGGCCCAACATGTCACCAAGATGGTGGCTCGGAGAGGAGCCATACTGCCACAGGATGTGTCTGTCACCCCTGTGGCAACTCCAGGTATGGGGGCTCAGGCTACTGTAGGGAAGTGGGGGGCATGAGGCTGGAGGTTCCTGGGACTGGAATAACCAGGCTACCAGAGGGGAGAGTGAGGGAAAGGTCCTGGAAGATCTGATGTGTGGGGCTGAGGTTTGGGGAGTCTAGAGTGGTGGGTCCCAGAGCTCAAGACTGGGGTCTGAAGAGGGAAAGTTGGCAGAGCCCCAGGTTATATTCTCTCTCCTATCAGTGCCACCAGAGGAACAAACCAACCTGTGGCTTGTTGAGGCAGAGATCTCCCCAGAGCTGGAGAAGCGCCTGGGCCGGAAGAAGAAGCGGAGGAAGAGGAAGAAGGAGGTGTGCCCTCTGGTGCCAGCCCCTGAGATTCACCACCCTCCCCCTGCCTCTGCGCCTGCCACCAGCACTGTTCCTCGGCTGCCTCAGCTGCCCCGGCAGAAGTGCCTGGTGGCCACAGGTGCTTGGGGAGCTGGGGAATCTTGCCGGCCAGGAGCCTGGGCCCTGGTCTCCAACCCTTTCTGCCCAGAGCCCAGTCCTCGCCAGGATCCTTTTCTCTCCAGCTCCTGGGCTCAGGGCCGCCACCAGGGGCTGGGGCCCATTCATTCCCGCACCAGCCTGATGGAGGCCGAGCTCGTGGATGTAGACTCAGACTTCTGAGCCTGAGGAAGCAGGATCTGGGACAGCAAAGAGGAATAGACACCATTCCAAGGCTCTTTTTCCTCCCCACGAGTATTTCCTTGGGGTCTCATCTTCCAGAGAACCTGCAGGCCAAGTGCCTTCCTAGGAGCATTCTGTATGTCTGGCTCAAAGCAGCAGGCCTGTGGGAAAGAGCCAACCATCTGACCATCTTCCCGGGTAGGCCTCACCCAAAGGGCAGGGCCCTGGAGCTCAGAGGCCTTGTTTCTGGCCCACCAGCTGGAGTCTGGCCAGCAGCCTCAGTCCCCAGCAGGGCTGTGGTTGGGCAGTAATGGCAGAGGCTGGGTGATAGGACCCAAGTGTGCTGTGGTGGCCAGGGAGGCAGCCAAGCCCATGTCTGGTAGATGAGGGTGGGTTGCCCTTTTCTGTGCCAATGGGTGCCCTTTCCTGGCACTCTGAGACCAAAAGTGTTTGTTGTGTTATTTGTCATTTCCCTAAGTGGGGACAGGGCTCCCTTCTCCCTCTGTTAAGTGGTTAGGATGCAGGAAGTGCCTCCTCCTGTAGGGGCCATAACCTCTCTTAGCAGGTGATCCTACACCAAACCCACCCTCTGTTTCCCTGCATCCTCTCTCCCCTTTCACATCTCAGTTCCACCAGGCCAACCTCTTCCTTCTTTGTTTCTTGATTAGAACCCAGAACTCCAACACACACACACACACACACACACACACACGCCCTTGCCATTAAACTCCATCTCCAGATGAGAGATTGGTTCAGTTCTAGAGCCTTGGCCTGGGATTGGGTAAAAGCAAGGAGTGCTGGGAGCCCCCAGGCCTCTGAGGGATACATGTTATTTCTTCCTCATATCCGTCCAGTGGGGATGGATCCTCTTATTTGAAGGGTTACCCTGGGAAGCTGCTGTTGCTTCAGCCAGGGAGGAAAACTTCTTTCAGTTTCTACAACTGGTGGTAGAGGAGATGCGCCACCTTTCATAACCTCCAACCCCCGTCCCCAGTGCTCCATATTCAAGAATCAGAGCACAGAGCCTCAAGAAGCTGGCTGGGTTCCAGGTCAGGGGACAGAGATGGGAAGAAGTATAAGCAGTAAATAAAACATTTTTGTATAAGTTTATGGTGTGTTTCTTTTCCTTGGCCCCAGCGCTGCCCTATCTGGGCCCAACCTCCTGTCTTCCTGAGGCTATTCTGACAGGCCAAGAGCATGGTGTTGGTGAGGTCATGACTCAAAGTCAGATGTCAGTTGAGTCAACTTAATGTGCTGGTTGTCCTCCTTGGCCAGTTAGCTCTATACTGACAGAAGCACCTCTGTGGCCACAGCTGCCTCACTAAGCACTAAGTACAAGATGTTGTTGTTAGGTAGCGAGTCAGGTCTGACTCATAGCGACCCTCTGTATAACAGAATGAAACATAACCCGACACTGTGCTATGCCTGGCACTATGCTAGTGCTTTTCTGCTATTTATAGGGTTTTCAGTGGCTGATTATTTCAGGAGTGGGCTGTAGGGTCCTTCTCCCAAGCCTACAGCACCCCATCCAAGTACTAACAAGGCCTGACTCTGCTTAGCTTCTGAGATCTGATGAGATCAGAGGCCAGGGTGGTACAGCAAGATAGGCAGAAACCTAAAGCAACAATGGGAAGCAAACTGTCTCCTCCAAAGTGTATGGCATAGCTCCTCTTACCATCCTGGGCCCCACCGTGGGTGTGGCTTCTACTAGGAATGTCAGTTGATCCATAGACTCTCCCTCCACTCCCCCATGCCAGAGGAATTCAAAGTCAAAGGAAGCTTGTTAGTTTGACTTCCCCCAAATACTGACAAAGATTACATGACAAGGACATCTATGGAGGGAAATAAGTGGGACCCAGAAACATGAGTATGGTGAAGTGTTGGCCAGGCTTGTTTGGGAAACACCTCTACCACTGCTCATGTGATAAGGACACAAACGTTTTGACCACAGCCAGATTCCAAGGGAAGGGGAAAGGGCACTAATAACATACTGATTTTATCCTAGGTACTGTGTTGTTAGGTGCCATCGAGTCAGGTCCAACTCATAATGACCCTTGTAGGGTTTTCAATGGATGATAGTTTTGAGATTGTTTTGGGAGTGGATTGCCACATCCTTCTCCTGTTCCTAGGTATATATGTATTAAACCAGTAATTGTTGTTGTTGTTGTTGTTGTTAGGTGCCGTTGAGTCGGTATCCGACTCATAGAGACCCTCATAGGGTTTTCAATGGCTGGCTGTTTCGGGATTGCCTTGGGAGTAGATTGCCAGGCCCTTCTCCCATTTTTGTGGTGCTGGGAGTTGAACTCAGGTCCTCGGAGACTGCAGCGCAGCGCTCTACCAACTGAGCTAAATCCCAGCCCAAACCAGTAATAGCTAACTCTTATTGAATGTCAGCTAGGTGCTCTTCCAAGTACTCTGCAGGGGTTAACTTACTGAATCTCACAGCAGACCTGTGGGTCTTGGTTACACGCTTCCAGGCGCTCAGGCCCAGAAAGTTTCAACAGTTTGCTCCAGACCACACAGCCATTGATAATGCTGGATTCAATAAGGGCCCTCTGGCTGCAGTGGACTCTTAACCACTGTGACAATGATCTAATCAGAGGAGCTAGTGTTATGTAGAAACAAGCTTAGTGAAGCAAAATGACTTGCACACAACCTCACAGCTAGGAAGTGGCAGATACTGGGACCATGGTCTTCCCAATTCTGAAGTCTAGGGTCTTTCCACCCTTGGTTCTAACTTTTGAACTTTCTCCTATCTAGATTTTCCATATGGGTTCTCTCTGGCCACCCATATCCCCTGTGTCTGCTTGTCTTGTTCTCAAGGGCATTATAGCTATTTTAGCTTTTATTGCTGCTTGTTGTTAGGTATCAGTTGAGCTGGCTCCAATTCATAGCGACTCTCATAGGGTTTTCAATGGTTGATTGTTTCTGGATTGTTTTTGGGAGTGGACTGCCACATCCTCCCGTTTTAGCTTTTATAGACAATATTTGAAACAATAAGATTTATTGCTTAATGGTCTTTTTGGAAGAGAAAGCACTATGATTTTTCTCTTTTCATCTTTATGTACATTCAACTATGCGTTTTCCTCCCTCTGTCCTTTCCTTATGGGAATTGGTTGTGTAAAGGATTGGAGGATGGAGTTCAATCTGGGCCTTCAAAGGCTGAGAAATGCTCTCTCCATGTGGTTGCAGAGGCTAACTATGACCACTAGAGGGCAGTGTGAGCCCATTTTTGTGAATGCAGGCATTGGATGGCAGCTGGATGTCCGGGATCACGCACACTCCCACAACCGAAAAATACTGCAGGATTTCTGTAGGAGTGCCAGATCTCAGGACTGAGCAATGACCACCTTTCCACTCAAAGCTCTAGAATTAGATCCCTGAAGAAACCCCTTAGGGTTTAAAAGGAGCTGATTTGGAGACTCTTGTTGCTATTGCCCTGAGATTCACCTCTTCAGTAGCAATGCCCTCAGCTGCTCTTTGGGCACCTTTATCACGCTCTCAACCTTAGACATCCAGCCCCTCAACTGGTGAGCTGTCCCTCTGTTGACCCCAACTTCCTTAAAGCAGTCAGTGCACTGCCACGATGGCTCTTCTGCTGGCTTGAGTTTTGTTTTTTAATATAAAAAATTGAAAAGAGTCTGGATGCAGTGGAGCAGACCTACAGTCCTGGGGAGTCAGGAGGCACAGGCAGGAGGATTGCCCATTTTTAAATTAATTAATTAATTAATTAATTTTGAAGCAAGGCCTCAGGTTTTGCTGTGCAGACCAGGCTGGCCTGGAACTCTCCACCCTCTTGCCTCAAACTCATGAGTAGCTGGGATTATGAGTATGCACCACCATGCCCAAATGTTTTTATACTTTCTTATATGCATATGCGGGCTGGGATTTAGCTCAGTTGGTACAGCACTGCGCTGCAGTCTCTGAGGTCCAGAGTTCAATTCCCAGCACCGCAAAAATGGGAGAAGGGCCTGGCAATCCACTCCCAAGGCAATCCCGAAACAATCTGCCATTGAAAACCCTGTGAGGGTCACTATGAGTCGGATACCGACTAGATGGCACCTAACAACAACATATGCATATGCAGCTATGTGTTCATAGACAATTTACATATTTCTTTTTGCTTGCTTGGTTTGGTTTTGTATTTAGAGACAGGGTCTTGCTATGTACATTTCAGAGATCTTCTCTGTCTCTGTTGTTGTTAGGCGCCGTGGAATCGGTATCCGACTCATAGTGACTCATACAACAGGAGAAACACTATGGTCAGTGGTTCTCTGCTGTTCATAGGGTTTTCAATGGTGGATTGTATTTTGGGGGTGGGTTGCCAGGTCCATCTCCTAAGCCTACAGCACCTGGTGTTCCCAGGTGGTCTCCCATCCAAGTACTAACCAGGCCCGACCCTACTTAGCTTCCAAGATCTGATGGGATCAGATGCCACAGGGCTACGGCTGCAGGCTCTCTGTCTCTAGCACTGCAAAAACAGGAGAAGGATGTGGCAATCCACTCCCAAAGCAATCCCCAAACAATCAGCCATTGAAAAGCCTATGAGGGTCGCTCTGAGTCAGCCCCGATGCAACAGCACCTAACAACAAACTACTCTGTCTCTAGAATTTTGAAATTTTATAATGATATATATTAACAGAGGTCTACATATTTTTATCCATTGGGCCAGGTATGTAATAGTTCCTTTCATCCCACTTCTGGCCCAGGTTCTTACATACACCAGGCAAGTACTTTACCAATGAGCTACACCTCTAGGCCCCTTTCCATCTTCTTTGTCATTGCCTTCTAATGCTTGTATTATTCAGATATTGGACTTTCTGGACCCGTCCTCTAATTTATTTCCTTTTACTATTTTTTTGTTTTTAAATTAATTAATTATGGTACTAAAGATTGAACCCAGGACCTCGAGCAGGCTCAGTAAGTGTTCTACTACTGAGCTACACCTGCAGACCTGCTTTTGAAGTATAAAGAAAAAATCTGTTGAAAAACTGAAAAGTAATTCCTGAAAGAATGCCTTTTCCAGAAAACTATAGCTATTTCATGTATTACATCTATTATGTTAAAGTGTGCATTAGATATGAATACAAAAACCGTGAAGTAAACCACCATTCAACAATCTCAGCAACAATAAAATGTACTTTTCCTTTTTTGTATTTAAAAATTCTGCTAGAATGCTTTAATTTTAAGGTGTCATGCTTGTTTTCTGAATGTTCACTCCTTGAAACAGTATGTTTTTTCACACCATCAGTCTTCAAGAATATTAGTGACTATGACAGTTATGGTGGCGTATACCTATAATCCCAGCAACTCCAGAGGCTGAAGGATGAGGATCAAGAGCTAAAGGCGAGAGGCAGCTTGCATAACTTAGTGATACCCCTTCTCAAAAAAATAAATAAAAATAAATAAATAAATAAAGGGTTGGGGTGCAGCCCAGTGGTAGAACACTTGCAAAGTATGTGTGGGACCCTGGGTTCAACCTCCAAGTATTGCAAACAAGCTATGTACGTGTGCTAGTGTTGCATTTTCAGTGATTCATTTTTTTAGCGATAAATTCTCCCTATGTAACCCACCTGGCCTCAAACTCTCTATACAGCTCAGGCTGGCCTTGAACTCACAATCCTCCTGCTTCAGCCTTCTGAGTGCTAGAATTACAGGTGTGTACCACCTCACTTGGCTTAATGATTTTGAAAAATCTTAGATTTTTTTTTTTTTTTCCTTTTTGTGGTGCTGGAGATTGAACCAAGGCCCTTATGCATGCTTATTGTTAGGTGCTGTGACTCATAGCAACGATCATAGTTTTCAATGGCTGTTTTGGGATTGTTTCAGGAGTGGGTTGCCACATCCTTCTCCTGTGGGGCGTGTGTGTGTGTGTGTGTGTGTGTGTGTGTGTGTGTGTGTTTTGTTGGTTTGTTTTTGTTTTTCTTTGGTGCTAGGGATTCAACCCAGGGCCTCAGAGTGTGCAGCATGACACTCAACAACTGAGCTAAACCCCAAGCACTTTACCACTGAGCTACATCCTCAGCCACTTATCTTGGTTTCATTTTGATCCATAGTCTCTGTTTCCTTCAAAGTACTTGCTTTTTCTGTTTGCCTATGTGGTCTCTCCCATTTAAAAAAAAATTTTTTTTTTTTTTTAAATATTTGCAGTGCTGGAGATTAAATCCAGGGCCTCAGAGAGTGCAGAGCAGCACTCTACCAACTTAGCTAAACCCCAGCCCCAGAAATCATGGAACCAGAGAGACAGTCCCAGAAAAACCAATGCTAATAGAATTGATCACCATTAGACCTACCTTAAAATAAACAATAAAGGACTTCAAGTTGAAACAAAATGATGCTAGGTAACAATATGAAACACTTAGAGTATAAAATTCACTGATTAAGTTAGGTAGATAATCAATTGCAGGCAATTCTAATACTTTAGTAGTAAGATATAATCACTTTTAACAATAGTGTTGTTAAAATTTGAAGGTATTAAAAATAACCAAAAGTACATTAAGTTCTCAATAGATACATAACACAGGAAGCTATAAAATATGACATCAAGGAAGCAATCCTGAAACAATCAGCCATTGAAAACCCTATGAATAGCAGAAAAGCACTGACATAGTGCTGGGCATGGCACGGTGTCAGGTAGTGCTTCATTTTGTTGTACATAGGGTCGCTATGAGTTGTATACAACTCAGTGGCACCTAACAACAATGTGGTCTCTTTTATATTAGAGGTTTTTGTCCTATGTTGGTTGGCTTTGCCTGTTTGCTCATACTTAAAGAGTATGGTACCTGCCGATAAACCAAGCGGCTTGGGAGGCGGAGGCAAGAGGATTCCAAGTTCGAGACCACAGGCAGCCTGTATAACTTAGCGAGACATTGTCTCAAAAAGTTAAAAAAAAAAAAAAAAGGACTGGGGATGCAGCTCAGTGGTCCAGCACTTGCAAAGCATGCAAGTGCAAGGCCCTGGGTTCAACTTCCAGTACTGCGGGGGTGGGGGAGGGAAGAATATGGTACCTGATGGTTCACAGAAGCTCTGTGAACCTGAGTATGTTCTTCACTCATGGCTCATCTGGCTGCCCTATTTCCCTGGAGAATTCTTAGTGTTAGTATTTTCATTTCCTCTTTTGGACAGATCAGATATTTCAGAGAAGTTCTTCCAATCTCCTGCATGGAAGATACATTCCTGTCTTTCAGGGTTCTAGAAGCTGAATGAGCCAGGTGAAGGAAGAAGACTTCTCATCTTATTATGTCATTAATGTTAATAAAATTGTGCTTAATCATTCTGTTTCCTGTATAGTAATTCTTCAACTATGCATGGTGTACCTCAGCAACAAAGATGGCAGAAACAGCAGGTAAATAGGATGGAGCTGAAAATGGGGGAAGAGTATTTCCCCAGAAGTGGCAGTACCTGGACAAATGAGGAACAAGTGCCTCTTTCCTGTGCCTTAACTCCTTATGTTTTATAACCACATTCCACTGAAGAATTAATTTATCCCTTCTGTAATCAATTCCAGCAGCAGTCCAGGTAGACAGCTGCTGACTATGAGCTCCTACACATGCCAGGTGGCCATACTGCAGCTCCCTTGTGCATTAGTGGGAAGAAAGAAATCAGTTATAGAGATGTTAATCTCTGCCCCAACAGATGGAGGATGAAGTTCTGGGCTGGTTCTTTATAACAGGAAGGAAATTCTAAAAGCCAGAAACATGAAGTGAAACCTTAAGAAACTCTTGTTTCTGGTACCAATACATAGTGTGTGGCAAAAATTTGGAGACCAGGAAATGAAAGCCTTTATTCAACGCAGGACAATTCCACCAACTGAACAGATTTCCAAGTGGAAAAGGCAATAAGGAGATCAAAGCAGGTGATTTCTCCCTATCTCTTTCTTGCCAAGGAAAAATTAGTTACTCCAACAACTAAATGACCAGTGGCCCACTTCAATTGTCGGGGTGTCACTCTGTGGACTTACATAAGCTGTAAGATCCTCTTTGCCTCAGTTTCTCTGAGAATGGATAAGATAAAGCTTACCTCATGTCACTAGAGACAACTGCATTTTAGTGTGTTTTGTGCTTTCCTTTAATATTCACATAAAATCTTATGGAATGTGCAATTTTGTCTCCTGCTTTTTAGTTTAATATTTTTATCATAAGCCCTTCTTTTATTAAAGAAGTACTTGGAAAACAATTCTTAAAGGCTGTTACCATTCTCTGATTCTTGAACATTAGTTTCACATATGGCCTGGAACCTGAAGTCCTCTGCCTCAGCTTTCCCAATGCCCCAATTACACCAGCCTGTTTTTTTGTTTATTTTGTCCGACCCCCGCCCCCTCCCCGTACTGCAGGGTTGAACCAAGTGCTCTACCACTAAGCTGCATCGCCAGCCCTTTTTTCAGTCAGGGGCTTGCTAAATTATGCAGGGTGCCTCTGACCTTGAACGCCTGATCCTCCTGCCTCTGGCTCCAGAGTTGCTGGGATTACAGGTGTATGCTACAGCACTTGACAGCTGCCTGATAACCTGTTATTAAAAATAAAACTGCCACACATGGCCTTGAACTTGCATTCTCTGCAATACATATAAAAGTGAAAAACTACAGAAAGGTACAAAGTAAACTACCCAAATGGTATCACTTAGGGAAATCATTATTCGGATTTTAGTTAATATTCTGCTATACTGTATATGTACCTGAATTTCAGATTATTTCCCTAGGAGAATTAATAGGGCAAAAGATTTGGCCTTGTTTAAGGCAGTGTGTGAATTCATCAGCCGTGAAATTTTGACCTGGTGGAAAGGAACTTCTTAGAGGATTGATCTTCCAAACCCTGAATGTGCCAGAAACTGCCGCAGCAAGTAAGTTCCTATTTTATTTCTTATAAGAAATAAGTTACTGAAGTTAAGAAAGATGTTAGGGTACCAATTCCACAGCGAGAAAAAATCCAAGCCTTCCAGCCTGCTGGCGCTCTCTTCACATGTGACGCTTTTCCTTTAAAGGCTGCCCATGTGACCTCTCACCTCTCTCCTCTCTCTCTCACTCTCTCTCTCTCTCTCCTCTCTCCCTCTCTCCCCCTCTCCCCCCCCCTCTCTCTCTCACACACACACACACACACACACACACACACACACACACACACACACACACACACACACACACACACACACGCCCGCATCCACATGCACGCGCGTGAGCGTGCTCCTCCCCCCCCACTTACCCTGATGTTTCGGGCGTCCCCTCTCCAGAAAACGCATCTCCTCTGAAGACTTTTTCTCCCTCATCTCTTCCGTCGCGTCACTCATCCTAAGTCCTTTCCGTTAGTCGCCGTCCCGGGAATCCTCTCTCCCGGACTATATCCCACTTTCCGGAGGAAGGCCAAAGGAACTACAACTCCCAGCGGCTCCCGGCGGCCCGCCCCCGCGCGCGCAGTGCATGTCGGGGACTGAGGTCCCACGCTCTTCCAGCCACAAGCAGCCTGGAGCAAGCGCACTACAGGTTCCGTGGCGCCTCCCGCAAGCGCCGGGCCGGGGCGGGGCGGGGAGGGGCGGGGCTGGAGGGGCCGGGGCTGGCGGCTGGCGGGCCAGCGGAGGAAGGGCTCGCGGAGGAAGGGGGTGGGGGCGGAGGCGATGGAGGGGAGGAGTGGGGGAATGGGGGAGGGAAGGGGAAGGGAGGCCGGAGGCGGGGCCGAGCCAGAGCTGGAGCTGGAGTCTGAGCCGGCGGTTGCAGCGGAGGCGGTGATGTCTGTGCAGGTTGTGTCAGCCGCGGCTGCCGCCAAGGTGCCTGAGGTGGAGCTGAAGGACCTGAGCCCCTCCGAGGCGGAGCTCCCGCTAGGACTGAGCACTGCGGCCGTGGGCGCCATGGCCCCTCCGGCGGGCGGCGGGGACCCTGAGGCTCCCGCTCCCGCTGCGGAGCGGCCCCCAGCGCCCAGCCCGGGCCCGGGGCCCGCCGCCGCTCTCAGCCCTGCCGCTGGGAAGGTGCCTCAGGCATCGGCCATGAAGCGGAGCGACCCTCATCACCAGCACCAGCGGCACCGCGACGGCGGCGAGGCCCTGGTCAGCCCCGACGGCACCGTCACCGAGGCGCCGCGCACAGTCAAGAAGGTATTGGGGCCGGGCTGCCTCTGTCGGAGAGGAAGGGAGGGAAAGGACGGGAGCCGCAGATCGTTGGGGCACAGCACCACCACCCTCCACGCCCTCTCTTCTGATCGTAGGAGCAGAGACACCTCTACCCTTTAAGCCCACTCTCAGAGCTTCCGCCACCCGGCGCCCAGTGCCGGGAAGCGGAGACTCCAGGTGGCACGGCCGTACTTTGCTATAACATGGAGGTAGCTAGGGGTCTCTCCTAGTACTTGGAATAAGCAGTGGGAGGAGGCACCTAATACTACACTCTCCGCCCCCTCTCGCCCACCAGCACACTGCAGCGTGTTTTTTCCCCCACTGTTCTGGGAGGAGACCCCAATGGTATACAAAAAACCCTTACCGCTTTTGGGAGTTCACCCAGCGGTAAGGGTGGAATGCTCTTTTCTACTTGGAGAAGGAGTAAGCAGTAGTTACCTCGCATTGAATCCTCCAAGTTGCCTGGCTTCTGTACAGATGATGACTTTCTGCCTTTCTGTGGCTAGCCACTTCCATAAAGTGGTACTGATGCTGTGTCCTTCCTTCCTAGCTACTGCAGTATGCTTGCATCTTCTTTGATTGTAGAAGGGTAATGGAGAGATTCTTCACTCCTTTAAGAGGTTTGTCCCCTCCCTGCTCAGTAGTTGGTCACCGGGATTATTAGATTGTATAGGAAGAGAATGATTGTTTTTTTGTTTTCTTTATTATGATCTGAAAGTATTAGGAAGAAATGTTGCTATGTTCGCGGAAGCAATCATTGTGGTGCTTTCTGTCTCAGCTGTCAGCGTCTTTCATATGTAGTTTTGAGGCCTCGGAACACCAAGGATTAAGGGCACCTAGGTATATAATACCCCTGTATTATCCGTATATTGGGTATCCATGATCTCTCTCCCTCCTTTTCTCCATCCTTCTTTCCCCCCTTCTATTCATTTTTCTTTTCCTCTCTCTCCTTCACAACCTGAATCAGCACAGGAACAACAACAACAGAAACAGGTATTGAAAAAAACAGATGTGGAGCATCTAAAAAGGGATTATGGCACAGTGTGAGCACAGTGATTTTTAAAAACTTATTGTGAATGATTTGCAGTTGTTTTGTCAGAACAGCGGTAAAGGGATTTGAACTCTGCATTGGTTTTACTGTTATAGGACTCAGCTGAATTGGAACCTTGGATCCAGTCAAATATTGTAATTACCTCATGACTGAGGTGTAGCCAATAACCTTTTCATTCTAACTACTCAAATATAATGATAAACGATATTGGAAGCAAGTCTGAAGGAATTTGTTTAATAATGTTTAGGACATGCCTTTGTCATTTGCATTAATGAGACTTCTGGGAGCAGTCATAGTTCAAGGAGGTAGCCCAGGCATCAGGGCTGGAAGTACCTAAATATGAGTTGGGAAATCTGAAGCATATTTCTGACTAGTTGAGATACTTTATAACCTTGGTCAAATCTTTTTCTTGTGATTAAGAGACTTTTTGTCTAAAGTCTCTTAATTCGATTAGATCTTTAGAGGGTAAAACTGTTTAACAAATTGCTTTTAAGGCATGGGAGTTTATAGTCAGGCAGACCTGGGTTTGAATCCTAGTACCCCTAATACTAGCTTTTGAGTAATTTCCACAGATCAGTTTCCTCTTCTGTAAAATGAGGATACTAATTATGATTGACAATTAGAAATATTTGTAAAGGTCTTAGCATCGAAGTTGGCACAAATAGTAGGGTCTAAGAAATGCTAGTTATTATTATTATGAAGAATTGATTTTTATTCCTCCTGTCATGGCGTAAATGCATGCCCTCATGACCTCCTTTCAGTGGTACACACACAGTTCAATAGATTCTATATAAAGAAGTTAAAAAATAACAGACCAGCACACCAGAGTCTATTTTTCTTAATTCTAGATGTGCTTCTTGGCTATTTTCCTTGTTGTTTGAACCACCTTCTTCCTGTTTTTTTCAGTATCAAAATGTATGTTCCATGATTCTGGATTTACTCAGCAGCCTCAAGGCTATGGAAGACAGGGCTGAGCTTGTCTTACAATGTTAATTGCACCAAAAAACAACTTCTCTGCTGAAAGTTAAGTGAAGTTCTGGGCAAGGATGCAGCTGTATGACATAAGTACGGACATTGCTAGAGGTGTTTTTTGTAAACAAGGTCTTGCTACATAGCCCAGGCTGACCTAAACCTGGAACTGGTGATCCTCCTGCCTCAAGCTCCCAAGTGCTGGGGTTGCATGCATGCACTACCACATCTGGCTCTTGAGCTGCTTTTTAGGAGCAGAATCTTTAACTTTTTTTGATACTGAATAGGCTAAATGAAAATAAGTGCATGAGATTGCCCTTCTTTCCCCAAGTGGAAAATCACCTCATGAAGGAAGTATAGTGTGACATTTTGATTTGTTGAGCCTTTTCTGATTTTTACATTGTCTGTTTAAATAATCATTCTGACCTGATTCTCTTCTGCTTTTATTAAGGTGTATGGAGGGACTGGGAACACAAGGATTGAAATAGCTGCCTTTGGCTATGTAACTGGTGACAGTTGTTTTTATTTAATAACTGTCACATACAAACTTATTTATGTTAAATCACATTTCCATTGATGGTTATCCTTATTCCTTTCATGTATCTGTCATCAGTTTCCTTGGTTCTGTTACTCTGCTCAGCCACACAAGGGAAATAAACTTTTTATAAGAGCCAGAATTCCCAAGGGCAGTAGTTAATAAGAATGAACATATTGTGTGCAGGTTATTCAGTCATGTTTTATCTTTGGCACCTGCCTCTGACCTGTAACTTGTAGTGCTCTGGGGGCCAGATCTCATCATTGTGTTATGGTATATTTATATTTAATGTTCTTTTTCATAAACCCACATTAATTGAAATCAGCAAACCAAAAATCTCTAAAGAAGTAATTTGTGAAATGGGATGATAAGTTTCACAGTGAATGTGGTAGCAGTAGAGAGAATTTTTCCCTGTGTTCTTGAATATGAGTGCTGGGAATGTCAGAGCACAGCAGAGAAAACCAGGCACTAGAGGATTTATTAAAAGAAAAAAAAAAAAAGGTAAAACTTTGTTAACAATAAGGCTGCAAACCCAAGAACCTCAACTAGTTTGTGCTTACATCACCATTAGTAATGACCATGTTCAAACAGACTCTGTATTTCTCTTGGCAAACATATCAACCTTGCAATGACTTTGTTGCTGTTAGGAGAGAATGAGTTGAGCCATGTTAGCACTTTCTTGCCCTGAATTGTTTAAGCTCTTGATTTGGTTAATTATAGATTACTGAAATGGAATGTTTTGGATATAGGCATGGGAATGTGGGAGCAGTATGACTTCTTTGCCAGTTAGAAAAGTACAGCCTGGGAAAGTGTTCAGTGAGGCAATTGGCAGTTGGACCCTAATAATAGTTACCATTAATTGGGCTTTCATGTGCCAGGAATTGTCATAGGCATTTCTGTAATCCTGACAAGAACACTGTGAGATATTAGTGGCATTATCTTCATTTCATAGATGAGGAAATGTGGTCCAGAGAGGCTTACGTGCCCATGGTTATACATCTAAAAGGGGGCAGAGGTAGTATTTAAACCCATGTGTTCCATAGCCCATGTGTTTTTCATTATGCCACACAGGTTCTTTCTAACCTCGTTGATACTAACTTCTGGTTTTCTCCCAGAATCTTTAGATTACTAAGTGAACTCTAATGTATGTCTGTCTGGCTAAGGTTTAGGTCATCCCAAGACCAAAGTAAGAGGAGCCTGAATCAGGACTTTAGGAAGAGGTCAGGAGAAAATGGTACAAATGCAGAACCTGAAAGAATTGTAAAATTAGAAGAGGTGGAGAACATCTTACACACAAAAACATTTTTTCGGTAAATATTTTTATTGTTATATATTTTAATATCCAAAACCCTCCCTTCTAGAACTACTGAATTTTCAAAAAAAATTTTTTGTGTGTGAAATTTTCCCATATCCAGCAGCAACAAAAAAGCATTTCAAGATCAATGATAAAGCTTCATCTTTGTAACTAACTGGTGGTAATCTGACAAATTTAACATTTTTTTTTTCAAGACAGAGTTTCATTGTGAATTCTAAGTTGGACTTGAGCTCAATATGTAGACTAGGCTGGTGTCAAATTTGTGGTCCCCTTTTGAGTGCTGGCCATTGAAAACCCTAAAGTAGCAGAAAAGCACTGACAATAGTGTTTCACCTCTTGTACATAGGGTCGCTATGAGTTGGACACCAACTTGACGGCACCTAACAACAACAATCTGAATGCTAGGATTATCGGTGTGTGCTATCACACCCAGCTTTCTCCTTATTTTTAATGTTATAAATAAATGTGTACTACCTAAGAAGTATGTTCTTTCATTCTGTTCAGCTAACATTTTTACCCTGTCCTTCTTTCTGAATCAATCACTTGATTAAACCTGAAAATTAGGAGGGGAAACACACTGTTATGTATTCCTGCTGTGTACCAGGCTCTAAGCTTGACATATACTATTTTATTTAATTCTTTTAAGAGCCCTTAAAGGTAATGTTAAAAGCAGTATTATCCTTAATTTATTGAGGAAACTGAGGATTAGAGAGCTTAAGAAATTTGTCTTAAGGTTTCATAGTAATGTGATAGAGCCAACTGAATCCTAATCGGCCTTCAAAGCCCAAATTCTGTAGCTTTTCAATTCAGATAATTCTCTGCTCGAAGTTCAGGACTGAGCCTTTTACATCTTAATTTGTATAATCTATGTGGATTTTTTCATTATGGTATAATAGGCAGTTTCTTTTTATTAATTGAATTAGTTGAAGATCTTACCCTGTATCTTTATGAACATTTATGAATTTTCTGAGAAACAACCTTTATCTTATAGTAAGTAATTTGTGAATTCTGTTCTCCTCGAATCTGGGATAGATTAAACATTAAAAGCAACTGTTTTAGGAGGTCACTCTGGGTTGTAGCAGTTGTGTGTTTGATGTCTTGGGGAAGATACTTGGATCCTTAGTGTCCAGTTAATTGAAGAAATGAATAGTTCATGAAAATGGGAGAGTTAGTTTATTATATAATTTCCTTAAAAATGGTCTTCTTCCTTACAATGTGATGGGAAAACAAAGACTTATGATCTTTTTCTAATGAAATTTATTTTCTTATATAAACTATATATTTCTCTGGTCAGACAGCTTTCATCTTATTGCCCTAATAGCACATCTGTAGTACCAAGGTACAGGATACGTCTTAACAAAAGGTTTGTGTTCTTCAGCATAGCACATGTCTACCAGGCACTGTAGAAGAGAGGGTGAGGAACAGCCAGGACACACTCAGGAGGTGAAAGGTGGCTTGGAGGAGAGGGCAGTGGACACTGTTCTGACAATTGGTTTTCTCCCAGGAAGGGAAACATGCAGAGCTTACATCTGGATTTTGGGAATGGGGAATGTTGAGAAACCCAATGCAGAACTGTGCCTTGGCTCCCTTTGTGTATGAAGGAAGCAGGGACTCACCTTTTACCTATTTGTGACAAGTGTGGCCTAGCTGATGTTTTGGGGTGACAATGGGATGGGCTCATCATCAGATTTAGAATTAGTAGCAATTAAGAACAGGCCATACACTGCCATAGTGAGGTGGGTGGCATGTTGGCAATAGGGACCTGAAAGCTTATGTATCCTAGGAAGAGGTGTCATTCTTAACCTAATGGAGCAGCAACTTCAAACTGCTCCTTAGCTCAGATGGCTCTGTGGCCACACTAATTAGCAAAACTCTGGCTGTTGGGTCTTCCCACCATTGGTCAAAGCTATAGTGAGGATTTATGATCTTTATTCAGACACTGTCAAGTTGAGTTTATAAAGAATATGCTGTTTTGTTCGTGGTAAGTTTTCTACTTTTTATTTTTGCAGTACTGGGGGATTGAACCCAGATTGCTTCACCACTGAGCTGCACCCCCAGTCCCCTTTTTTATTATTTTATTCTGAGACAGGGTCTTGCTAAATTATACAGGCTGCCTCTGGCCTTGAACTTGGGATCCTCTTGCCTCAGCCTCCTGAGTTGCTAGGATTATAGGCATGCCCCACAGTGACCAGATAGTAGTTTGTCTTCCTTCCTTTCTTCCTTCCTTCCTCCCTCCCTCCCTCCCTTCCTTCCTGTCTGTCTGTCTCTCTCTCTCTTTTCCTTCCTTTTCTTTTCTTGGCTTTTTTTTTTTTTTTTTTTTTTTTTTTTTTTTTTTTTTTTTTTTTTTCACATGGGTCTTCCTATGTAGCCTAGGCTGGCCTTGATCTTGCTATCCTCCTGCCTTATCCTCCTGAATGCTGGGATTATAGGCTTGTGTGATCATGCATGCTCAGCTCATGATAGTTACTTAAATATTTAGAAAGGTACAACCAAGATGGATGGGAGGGGAACCATCTTGGCAGTTGCCCAGATCTACCACCCTGCCATCGTGTCCAGGTAGTAAACACAATTGTTGTTAGGTGCCATGAAATTGGGTCCAACTCATAGTGACCTTCATAGGTTTCCCCCCCCCCCCCCTTATTGGTAAATGTTGGTGGGGTACAGAGTAATATAGCATTTGCTTTTTCCTTCAATGGCAGATTGTTTCAGGATTGTCTTGGGAGTGGATTGCCATGTCTTTCTTCTGCAGATACAATTAGAAGAGCTAAAAGTCACTCACCCAGTAAGAGGTTTAGTAAAGATGGTCAGATTTCTGTGAAATTTGTAGGAACTTTTTATAGTCTTGATGACTTACGGCCAGAGATTTGGTGAGAACAAAGCAAAGGAGAAAGTTTCTTTTCTTACAGTTTCTAAGTTTAAAATTATTTTGATTAAGTTAAATAAGATGTATATAATTTTTAATCTTCCTCATCCACAGCTGTACTGCAATAGTTCAATTAGCCATTTTCTTCTCTCTTAGACATTGTATTAATAGCTGATAATTTTTTACTTTTTTCAAAGGTCCATCAGTAGAAATATATTGGTTTTTGGCACCTAGTTCTTCAGAATCTATATTAAACCAAGGGTATTAGAGCTGCTAGTTGAGTGGCTTAGACTGTAAGGCTTTTTCTTAAAACCTTTCTGAATATTGCATACCTAAGGCTAAAAGTGACTTCATCTTCTCTACAAACTAATCTCCTGCAGTGTTCCAACATGACCTTTTTAGTCACTTTAAAAGATTCAAGGACCAGCTGCTATGGCCTATACTTGTAATCCCAGCGATTTGAGAGTACTTGAGGTAGAGGTATCATAAGTTTGAGGCCCAAGGCAGCCTGTGCAATTTAGTGAAACCCTGGTCTCAAGACAAAATTAAATAAATAAATAAACAAACAAACAGGGGCTTGGGGTGCTTGGTGGTAGAGTACTTGCCTGTCTTGCTTGAGGCCCTGGGTTCAACCCCCTTGTTGTTGTTAGGTGCCTTCGAATCGGGTCTGACTCATAGTGACCCTATGTACAACAGAACGAAACACTCCTCAACACTGTGCCATGCTCCATACTATGTCAGTGCTTCTCTGCTATTCATAGAGTTTTCAATGGCTGATTGTTTGGGGATTGTTTCATGAGTGTCAACCCCCTAGTACTGATTTAAAAAGAAAAAGATTTGATAGTTTTGACTGTCTATTCTTGGAAACTCTTTTCTTGGCTTGATGACCCTTGTAATGTCTACCATCTACCAAATACTCTGTGCCAGACACCTATCTTGTCTGTTAATCCTCGATACAACTTTATCAGATAAACAGTACCATCTTTATTTTACAGATGAGAAAATACATGGTTAAAGAGAGTAATTAACTTGCTCAAGTCTTTGCCAATCTCTGATGCTTATTAATTTTTTAATTTAATTTAATTTATTTTTTCTTTTGCAGTACTGGGGGTGCTAAGCCCAGGGCCTTGCTCATACTTTATGCCTCAGCCCCTTTTTTATCTTGAGGCAGGGTCTTGCTCTCTTACACAAACTGCCTCCGGCCTCAAACTTTAGGTCCTCTTGCCTCAACTCCAGAGTCAGTGGGATTATAGAGATGTACAACTGCCTACTTAAATCAAACTCAACATTTTCATCTGAAACTATAGTTTTTAAATTTATCTAATTCCCAAAGCCTGCAGTGGTAGCCCTGTGGCATCCGATCCCGTCAGATCTCGGAAGCTAAGCAGGGTCCGGCCTGGTTAGTACCTGGATGGGAGACCACCTGGGAACACCAGATGCTGTAGGCTTGGGAGAAGGACCTGGCAACCCCCTCCCAAAAATCAATCTGCCATTGAAAATCCTATGAACAGCAGAGAAGCATTGACAATAGTGTTTTCCCTGTTGTACAGAGGGTCACTATGAGTCTGATACCGACTTGACGGCACCTAACAATAATTCCCAAAGTATTTTCTTTGTATCAGTTAAATGACATTTCCATTTTTTTCTTTTTTCTCTTTTTGGTACTGGGTATTGTACACAGGGCTTTGTGGCATGCTAAGCATGCTTTACCATTGAGCTAATACCCTAGCCTCTAAAAAAATTTTTTTAAATTATATAAGTAATAGTTGAATATGTCCCTGTAAAATAATTCAATCTATTAAAGCATAAGTCCTTCTTTGGCCCTTAGCCCATCTCATTCTGTTCCTCAGAGGCTGTCTCTGCTATCCATTTGCTTATCTTTCTAGACTTTTTTCTTTTTCTTTTTTTTTTTTTTTTCAGTACTGGGGTTTGAGCTCAGGGCCTTGTGCTTGCATGCTTTGCAAGTGCTATTCCACTGAGCTGTACCGTCAGCCCATTTTTTTGCTTTTTGAGACAGGATCTTGCTAAGTTACACAGACTGCCTCTGGTCTCGAACTTATGATCCTCCTGCCTCCACCTCCTGAGCTGCTGGGATTACAGACGTGTACCACTGCACCCAGCTCTAGACTTTTTTCTATGACTTTACATTCATATTCATATATAGAAAAATTTATAGTTTTGTAATAACTTACACATAAATAAAAGCATACTGTATATACATTGTTTTCAGGTTCTTTTTTTACTTAATAGCATGTTTTGATGTTGTTTCTATATCAATACATATAGATTTATCTCTTATTTATTATTAGATTTCCAGTCTATACCACTGTTTATTAAATTCTTTTGCAATACACTTTTAACTCACTCCTTTCTTCTTCCTTCCCTCCCTCTCTCCCTCCCTCCTTTCTTTCTCTCTCTCTCTTTTTCTTTCTTCCTCCCCTTCCCCTTCCCCTTTCCTTCTTTCCTTTCTTTCTCATTTTTGGGGATTGAATCTGGGCCTCAGGAATGCTAGTCAAGCACTCTATCACTGAGCTACATCACCAGCCCCTTTTCTTTCTTTGTTGATAGATAGTGCTGTAGCACTTACCTATATGCATTCTCTTTGTGTAGAAGTGTTTCTGTAGGATAGGTATCTGAAAGTAGAAATTCGGAGTTGAAAGATATTCTTTTTTTGTGTCTGGAGGTTTTAAAACAGGGTCTCACTATGTAGCCCAGGCTGCCCTTATACCTGTAATCATCCACCCTCAGCCTCCTGAGTGCTGAGATTACAGGTGTTCACCACCACACCTAGCTAGATATTTATATTTCAATTTATCTTAACACACAATGGTATATTGTCTTAAAAAATGTAGTACCACCTGTGTGCAGTGGCACACACCTGTAATCCCAGCATCTCAGAATGCAGAGACAGGAGGATCATGAGTTTGAGGCCAAAGGCACCGTGTACAACTTAGTGAGACTTTGTTTCAAAATAAAAAATAAAAAGTGGGCTTGGGGGTGCAGCTCAGTGGTAGAACACCTTAGGTCCAATCTCCTAGTACTGGAAAAAACAAACAAACAAACAAACAAAAAATAGAAAAAGTAAAAAAAAATAATAAAGAGTACAACCTTTTCCTCGTACTTTCATTAATAGTGGATTTTTTTTTTAATATAAAATCTTTGATAGACAAAATCTTCTACTATTCTTTTGGTTTGCATTTTGCCCATTACAATGAGGCCGACGTTTGCCTCGATATATTTTTATGCATGTATTGGCAGTTAATATTGGGGTTTTTTGGAATTGCCTATTCACAGCCATTAACAGATTATTTATGGAGTGACTCCTGTGTACTAGGTCCTGAGGATGCAGCAGTGAGAAAAACAGATAAAAATCTCTGATTCAAAAAGTTGTTATTTTCATGTTGGTTTGTTGGAGTTCTTTAATTATTCTGGCTCTTCCTCCTCCTCCTCCTCCTCCTCTTCTTTTTCTTCTTCTTCTTCTTTTTTTTTTTTTTTTTTTTGGTGTGTGTGTGTTACTGGGGAGTTGAGCCCAGGGCCTCACACATGCTTTTGCAAGCTCTCTACAACTGAGCTGTACTCCCAGCCATTTTTTTTACTTTTATTTTAAGACAGTCTTGCTAAGTTACATAGGCTGGTTCTGGCCTCCAACTTGCAATTCTCCTGCTTCAGCCTCGTAGTTGCTGGGATTATAGGTGTGAACCTCCATGTCCAGCTATACTGGCTGTTCTTTGTGTTCGTGTTACAAATATTTTTTTCCTACTCTATTTCTGTTTCCCTCCCCTCTCCTCCCCTACTGTCCCCTCCCCTCCCTTCCCTCCCCTCCCCTTCCCTCCTCTCTCTCTCTCTCTCTTTTTTTTGTAGTGCTGGTGATCAAACCTAGGTCTTTGTAACTATTATTTAGTGGTGGTGGTGGCTTTCCCCCACCTCCCTGAGTACTGGGGGTTGAACCCAGGTCCTCACACATGCTCGGCAAGTACTCTACCCCTGAACTGCATCTCAACCCCACCTTTTTATTTTTTGTTTTCAGACAGTCTGGTTAAGTTATACAGATTGCCTCTGATCTCAAATTTGTGATCCTCCTGCCTCAGCCTCCTGAATTGCTGGGACTGCAGGTCTGCACTATGGTGCTTGGCTTAGTTTTTTATGTAGCCAGATTTACCAATTTTTTCCTTTTTGGATTAAACATTTTGTATGTTACATGGCCTTCATGTTCCAAGTTTATAAGCAAATTCTACATTTTCTTCAGCTGTTTTTATGGTTATGTTTGTTATATTTTAGTCTTCAGTTTATCTGTAATTTGTTTTTATATTGTAAGACAGGTACTATGTAATATAAGGTAACAGTTTGGGTTCTCAAATAAAATGTTACATTTTACCTTCTTCTGATTTGTTTTGATCATTTCTTTTCCTTTAAATTCACATTTTTAGTGCGCTCAGAAGTCTTTTACCTCTTAGGACAGGCTCATGCAAACCAAATTCACAGGAGACTCAAAATGGTAATTCCTAGTTTATGGTCAAATATCAAGCTGATCTGAAATGTGAATATTCTGGAAAATCTATACGGGAGAACTAATTGTAGTTAGAGGCAGTTTACTAAGTTTGGAATTATTTAGATCCTTGCTGCTCAAACTAGAAGCATTATTATCACCTGGGAGCTTTTTAGATGTGAACAATCTCAGGCAGTTCTGATTCTGTACGAATGTATACCTGCCAGAACTTCAATTTTTTCTTCATTTTTGACTAATTGTTGGTTTAGCAGTTGGACTCATTTCTTGTTTCTCTTTTATGAAAATTTATAGAGGCAAGAAAACCATTTTAGGATTTCTAATAAGGTTTGAAACTTTATGTTTATTTTAAGACTTGTAATGAAATACTTCATAGACGGAGACATAGAAATGGGCAGGCATGGGTACATAGAGACAGACATCCTAGGGAGACACATAACCAACTGGCACAAACACAGACATCCCATATACACATATATAATAGAATTCCCAAAGAACTCTTTGCTCGGTTCATTCACACACATAGGGACCCCCCCCCCCACACCTACAGAGAGAACCTCAAAAGTCTCCACAGAGTCCTCTATATTCACCTACAGAGACACCCCACACAGACCCACTCCCCCAACTCCCTTGCCAGCTGACACTCAACAAGTAGTGCTTAAAACTGAGATTTTTGTGGAACTGGGTTTTGTGGAATAGTGTTCTCCATAGTTATTTTGAGAAGGAACAAGTATTCTTGCTAAGGTACTTTTAACTGAGCCAGAAAATGAAGCAAAAACAGAAGGGCTACCATTGGGTCTGCAGAGTAGTGAATGTTTCAAGGCCAGCTTTATTTGAATTCCTGTTTTTAGAACTACTTGTTCCTGGGCATCATTTTCAGTTTGATATACTCAGTTTGATATGCTTGGGTAGGAAGGTATTCTCTTCTCCCCCCAAACCCCCCTCCCCCAGGAGCTTGCATCCTAGATTGTTGGTTAAGCTGAGTTCCATGCTCAGTTTCCCTTGGTGCTAATTAACACATTCCCATGGTGCTGAGTCACATAAGTGTGGCCAGGATTGGAAGACCCAGAAACATTGTGCCTATTCCCAAGAAAGGGGATCCAACTGAATGTGGAAATTAGCAAACAATATTATTAATATCTCATGCAAGTAAAAGTTTGTTAAATAACACTCAAAAGTGGTTGCAGCAGTATATTATCAGGGAACTGCTGGAAAATCACGCTGGATTCAGAAAAGGGTGTGGAACCAGGGACACCATTGCTGATGTCAGATGGATACTAAGTGAAAGCAGCCAATACCAGAAAGATGTCTATCTGTGTTTAATTGACTATGCAAAGGCATTTGACTGTAGGATCACAATAAATTATGGATAACATAAGCAAAGAATGGTAATACCAGAGCACTTAATTGTACTCATGAGGAATCTGTACATGGACCAGGAAGCAATTATTTGAATAGAACAAAGAAACACTTCCTGGTTTAAAGTCAGGAAAGGTGTGTGTTAGGGCTGTATCCTTTCACTGTACCTCTTCAATATCTATGCTGAGTATATAATCCAAGAAATTAGATTTAATGAAGAAGAACAGGGTATCAGGATTGGAGGAAGACTCATTAACAACCTGCATTATGCAGATGACACATCTTTGCTTGCTGAAACTGAAGAGAATTTGAAACATTTACTGATGAAAATCAAAGAACACAGCCTTCAGTATGGATTGCACCTCAACATCAAGAAAACAAAAATCCTTACAACTGGGTCAGTAAGCAACTTCATGATAAATGGAGAAAAGATTGATGTGTTCCAAGATTTTGCTTTATTTGGTTCAAAAGACACATCACATTGGGAAAAGCTCTTGCAAAAGACCTCTTTAAAGTGTTGAAAAGTCAAAATGTCACATTGAAGATGAAGGTCCACCTGACTCATACCATATTTTTAGTTGTATCATATGCTTATAAAAGCTGGATATTGAATGAGGGAGACAGGAGAAGAACTTATGTTTTTGAATTATGGTATTGGAGATGAATATTGAATATACCATAGACTGCCAAAAGAACCAACAGTTCTGTCCTACAAGAAGTGCAACCAGAGTCCTCCTTGGAAGCACAGATGGCTAGACTGTGTCTTATGTATTTAGGACATGTTGTTGGGGGGACCAATACCTGGAGAAGGACATCATGTTTGGGAGAGTGGCGGGTCAATGAAAAAAGAAAACCCCTCACTAGATGGATTGACATAGTGTCTGCAACAATGGGCTTACATCTAAAAAAGATCTGTGAGCCTGGCACAGTGTCACAGAGTGTTTCATTCTATTGTAAATAGGATTGCTATGAGTCAGACCCAACTTAATGGCACCTAACAACAACAAAAAATGTGGAGGAACTTGCACTGAGTTTTCTCTGGGTGTTTGCAACTGAGGAATGTAGGGGGAAGATTATGATAGAGATAGTTTTTTTTTTTTTTTAACAGTGTTGAGTCACTCACAGTAGATGTGTATTCATGGTACATTTGCATGAAACTTAATAACTCATAGTAATCAGTGATAAGTTAAAAGATTTTTAAACTTGGCTGATGTGTGTGAGCAGTGTGGGCAGTGCATTGTGTTGGTTGGTAGAGAGATCACTGGTAGCTACATAGTTAGATTTTTTAGTGTTCCTGGCAACATTTTGTGGGAAATGTCTTGTTAGGAAAGTATAAACTCAGCAGGTACAGCTTGTTTGTATGGGTGAATACTTGAAGTTGTCTGTCATACTGAGGAAGTTAGAAGTCAGAGGCATTAGTTATACAAAGATAGGTTACAAAAAGTGATACTTTTGCTGCTTGATTTATGTATATCCATTTGATCTAAAGCTTGTTTACATTTTTTAATGTTTTGAACACATGGAAGAATACTGATAGAATCATGCTTATTGCCTAATTTAACAAGTGTTATCTTTCTACAAAATTTCTTTGAATTTTTTTTTTTTTTTAAATTTTGGATGGTGGAGATTGAATGCAGGGTCTTGCACATCCATGTTACCACTGAGCTATACTCCAGACCCTGGATAGTTTTGAAAGATGTAAAACATTGTACATAATATTGAAGATCTCTTTTTACCTCTTCTCTCTTATTTCCGCTTTATTTCTTCTCTCCTTCCCATCACACACAAAGGTAACTGCTGGCCAAACTTTCCTATTTATAATACTCTTGCTATATAATGTTTATCGATACAGTTGTATGTAGAACATACAACAGTTTTAAAAAAAAATAAATTTTACATAACTATTTTGCAGCTTACTTTTTCATTCAACCTTTTTTTTTTTCCATCTAGTCCTAAGAATCAAACCCAGGGACTTACACATGCTAGGCAAGCATGCTATCACTGAGCTACAACCCTAACCCTGTTTTTTCACTCAACTTTATGGGATTTTCCTAGCCAGAGCAATTAGGCAAGAGAAAGAAAGACAAGGCATCCAAACTGGAAAGAAGAAATAAAACTCTCCCTATTTGCAGATGACAGAAAAACTGAAAGACTCCTTCAAAAAACTGTTAGAAATGATCAGTGAATTCAGTAAAGTTGCAAAGTACAAGATCAACATAAAAAAATTAGTTGCAATTTTATACACCAAAAATGAACTAGCTGAAAATAAATCAAGAAAAGAATCCTATTTACAATAGCTACAAAATATGTGTAATAATAAATTTAAGGTGAAAGAACTCCACAATTAAAACTTTAAAGCACTGATGAAAGAAATTGAAGCAGATAAAAAAATGGAAAACATCACATTTATGAATTGAAAGAGTTGATATTATTAAAATGTTCATACCATCCACAGTGGTGTACAGATGCATGCAATACCTATCAAAATACCAGTGGTATTCTTCACAGAAATAGAAAAAGATACTTCTAAAATTCATATGGATCCATGAAAGATCCCCAAATAACTAAAGTAGTCCTAAGCAAAAAGAACAAAGCTGGAAGCATCACACTATCTGACTTTGACACATAATACAAACAAAGCTATGGTAACTAAAATAGTATGATACTGGCATGTAAAAAGACATAAGACCAACGGAACAGAAATAAATACGCATATTTATAGCCAACTAATTTTCAACAAAGACACCAAGAGTTTATATTGTAGAAAGGACAGTCTCTTCAGTAAATGGTGCTAGGGAAACTGGATATCCATATGCAAAAGAAAGAAATGTGATCCTAATATCTCACTGTATACAAAAGTCAACTCAAAATGATCAAAAACTTAAATGTAATCTGAAATTGTAAAACTACTAGAAGAAAACAAGGGGCAGATGCTTTAGGATGTTGGTCTTGGTAAGGATTTTTTGCATGTGAACCCTACCCAGGCAACAAAAGCAAAAAGCTAAAGAAGTTGATCCCAGAAGTAATGAGAATTGTGCCTACCAGAAGCTGGAGAGAGAATAGTTAATGAGTACAGAAGTATTGCTGGATAGAAAGATAGGAGGATAGAGGCTTGGGAGGCTTGGGGAGCAGGATCTTGAGTACAAGGCCAAAGAGCATGTAAAACTTAGCGAGACCCTGTCTCAAAAATAAAAAGGGCTGTGGGTGTGGTTCAGTGATAAGAGCATTTGCCTAGCATGTGTGAGGTACTGGATTCAACCCCCAGTACTATAAAACAAAAAACAAAAACAAAACTGTGCAAAAATTAAGAAGTGGGACCATGTCAAATTAAAAGTTTCCCCATGCATAGGAAATAATCAATGAAGTTAAGAGACAGCCTATAGAATGGGAGAAAATTCATGCAAATAATCTGATGAGGGTTTAATATCTAGAGTGTACAAGGAATTCATGGCATCTAACAACAACAACAACATAAGGAATTCTAAAACAAGCCAGATAACAAATGGGCAAATCATCTGACTACATATTTCTCAAAAGAAGATAGGCAGATGGCCAAGAAGTATATGAAAAAGTGCTCACCATCTTCAGCAGGGAAAATGCAGATTATTAGATAATCATCTCACCTTATTTTAAATGGCTACTATCAAAAAGGCAAAAAACAAAAAACAATACTGGTGAGAATGCAGAGAAAATGAATTCTTATACACTGTTGGTGGGTCTGTAACTTGTATAGTCATTATATAAAACAATGGGGAGTTTACTCAAAAAACTAGAAATAGAACTATTTTTGATCCAGGAATACTAATACTGGGTATATATCCAAAGCATGAGTCACTATGTCAATCTGTAATCTCGTGTTTATTGTTAGGTTTGGTCAAGTGGGGTCCAACCCAGAGTGACCCTATGTACAACAGAATAAAACACTCCCCAACAACTGTGCCATGTACCCAGTCTTTATGTTTAAGCCCATTGTTGCAGTCACTGTGTCAAACCATTTAGTTGAAGGTCTTCATTTTTTCCATTGATGCACCACTCTCCCAAACATGATGTCCTTCTCCAGGGATTGGTCCCTCCTGACAACATGTCCAAAATACATAAGATGCAGTCTAGCCATCCTTGCTTCCAAGGAACTCTTTGCTCTTCTAGGATGGATCTGTCGGTCCTTTTGGCAGTCCATAGTGTATTCAATATTCATCTCTAGCATCATGATTCAAAAGCATCAGTTCTTCTGTCTCCCTCAGTCAATGTCCAACTTTCATAAGCATACGATGTGACTAAAAATATCATGGCTTGAGTCAGGCATACCTTTTTCTTCAATGTGACGTCTTTACTTTTCAACACTTTAAAGAGGTCTTTTGCAACAGCTTTTCCCAATGCAATGCGTATTTTGATTTCTTGATTGCTGATTCCGTGTGTGTTGATCAGAGAACCAAGTAAGACAAAATTTTGGATGACCTCAATTTTTCTACATTTATTGTGGCATTGCTTATTGACCCAATTGTAAGGATTTTTGTTTTCTTGATGTTGAGGCTAAATTCATACTGAAGGCTTTGTTCTTTGATCTTCACCAAATTCTCTTCACTTTGAGCAAGCAGAGTTGTGCCATCTGCATAATGCAGATTGCTAATGAGTCTTCCTCCAAGCCTGATGCCACAATCTTCTTCATAAAGTCTACTTCTTAGATTATTATTATTGTTGTGTTGTTGTTGTTGTTGTTGTTGTTGTTATCTCCTGACTTTAAACCAAGCAGCTGCCTCCCGGTCCCTGTACAGATTCCTCATGAGTACAATTAAGTGCTCTGGTAATACCATTCTTTACAATGTTATCCATAATTTATTGTCATCCTATAGTCTTTGTCTAGTCAATAAAATATAGATAGACATCTTTCTGGTATTCTCTGCTTTCAGCCAATATCCTTCTGACATCAGCAATGATGTCCCTGGGTCCACTCCCTCTTCTGAATCTGGCTTGATTTTCCAGTAGTTCCCTGTCAATATACTGCTGCAGTCACTTTTGATTGATCTTTAGCAAAACTTTACTTGTGTGTGATATTAATGGTATCATATGATAATTTCCGCATTTGACTGGATCCCCTTTCTTGGGAATAGGCACAAATATGGATCTCTTTCAGTCAGTTGGCCAGGTAGCTGTTTTCCAAATCTCTTGGCATAAACAAGTGAGTACCTCTAGTGCTGCATCTGTTTGTTAAATCATCTCAGTTGGTATTCCATCAATTCCTTGAGCCTTGTGTTTCACCATTCCCTTCAAGGTAGCTTCCAGTTCTTCCTTCAGAACCTTTTGTTCCTGGTATATACAACCTCTTAAAATGGTTGGTCATCCACCAATTCTTTTTGGTATAAGGACTCTGTGTATTCCTTCCATCTTCTTTTGATGTTTCCTGAGTTGTTCAATATTTTCCCTTTAGAATCTTTTACTATTGCCACTTGAGGTTTGAAGTTTTTCATTTCTTTAAGCCTGAGAAAAGCAAGCATGTTCTTCACTTTGGGTTTTCTATCTCCAGCTCGTTGCACATGTTATTATAATGTTTGATTTTGTCTTCTTGAGCTTCCTTTGTAATCTACTGTTTAGTTCTTTAACTTACTATGTCTTCCTTTTACTTCCTTTTACTTTACCTTCCTTTACTTCCTAATTTTACTTCCTTTTACTTTACCTTCCCTTACTTCCTTTTACTTCCTTTTACTTCCTTTTACTTATGAAAGCTAGATGTTGAATGAGGGAGACAGCTGCTGAATGTTCAAGGGCAAGTTTCAGAGTCTCTTTTAACATGTAATTTGGTCTTTTTCTTTTGTTTCCTATTCTTTTAATTGTTTTGGTACTGGGGGTTGAATCCAGGGCCTCGCACTTGCATGCTTTGCAAGTGCTAGACCATTGAGCTGCCACCTCTAGCCCATTTTGTTTTGCTTTTTGAGACAAGGTCTCACTAAATTACACAGACTGCCTCTGTTCTGGAACTTGGGATCCTCCTGTCTCCGCCTCTCTAGCTGCTGGGATTGGCTACTCTTCTGGTCTTTGATCATTAGTTTTTATTACATATTTATTATATGTTTATTATAGCACTCTTTATAATAGCCAAGATATGGCATCAGTCAATCAATCAATCAAAGTATCCATTGATAGGTAAGTTGATAAAGAAAATATGATATTATGTACATACCATAGTCCATAATACATGGCATATTAGCAAATCTTTTCATTTGTGTCAACATGGATTGAACTGGACAACATTATGTTAAAGGGAAAAAAAAAAAAACAGACTCAGAAAGATAAATACTGCACATTGTCACTTGTATGTGGAAGCTAAAGAAGTTAATCCCAGAAGTAAAGAGAAGAACAGTGGTTACCAGAGGCTGGAGAGAGGACAGTTAATGAGTACAGAGGTGTAGTTGGATAAGAGGGAAAATCTATAATGTTCTGTAGCATAGGACTGTAACTATGATTAATACCAATTAATTATATATTTTAAAATAGTTAGTAAAGAGGATTATTAGTATTTTCAGCACAAAGAAATGATAAATATTTGAGTTAATGGATAAATGCCAGTTCTCCTACTCTGATCATTTTTACACATTTTACATATATATTGAATGAAATACCACACTATATCACAGGAGTATGTATAATTATTATGTATCAATTAAATACTAAAAAGAATTTTAAAACTTTTTTAACCAGTTTGATACATGTAGATTTTCTACTTGATTCATTTTAACTCCTGTGTAGTATTTCATTGTATGCATATACTATAGTTTACCCATTCCCCTAATGACTTATATTAGATTGTTTCCATTTTTTTTCTTTTGCAATACTGACCGACTGAACCCAGTGCCTTGTTTGTACTTTGCAAGTGTTCTACCATTGACCTGCATCCCCAAAATAACCCTTTTTAAATTTTTTAAATCTTGAGATAGGATCTCTGTAAATTATACACACTGCCTTTGGCCTCAAATTTGTGATCCTCCTGCCTCTGCCTCCTAACTGAGTCTCTGGGATTATAGGCATGTGCCATTGCTTCCAGCTTTCCATTTTATTTTATTTTTTCTACTGAAGTGGTCATTCTTAATCATGTTTCCTTGTGCACATATGTGAGAGTTTCTGTAGATTATTTCTCTACAAGCATAATTGTTTAAGATATATCAACTTTACTAAATACAGTACTCCCAAATTGTTTTCTAAAGTGGTTTTATTCCTGTTTTCTGAATCTTTACCAATATATGGTACTTTCAGGTATTAAATTTATGTCAGTCTGGTAGTTGTGAACTAGTATCTCTTTTGTGATAATTTGTATTTCCTTGGATTTTTAGTGAGGTTGAACTATCTTTCTTTCTTTCTTTCTTTCTTTCTTTCTTTCTTTCTTTTTTATCTTGAGACAGGGCCTCAAAATCATCATCCTCCCCCCAGGTGGGATTACTTGCATGTGCCACCGTGCCAAACTAGAGTATCTTTAAATATGGATTTCCTTTTTTATAATATGTCTATATTCACATCCTTTCCAATTTTCTGTCAAGATCCCACCGGTTATACTGATTCTGAACATGGAACCTCTCTCCATTTATTCAGATTTTCTGTAAGCACTTTTTAGAAATGTACTTACAGTGTATAGACCTAGCATTTTGGCAGGGGGTGGATTCTTTTTTCTATTGTAGTACTGAGGATTGGACCCTAGGACCTTGGATGTTGCTAGGCAAGTGTTCTACCACTGAGCTGCAACCTTACCCTCTTTTTTGGCTTTGATCCAGGGTCTCACTGAGTTGTCTAGGCTGGCCTTGAACTTGTGATCTTCTTGTCTTAGCCTCCTGAGTGGCTGAGATTGCAGACCATACTTCATTATTCCTGGTCTAGAACTTCCTTTAATTTATTTCCAGGTATTTTTTATGCTATTGTGAACGAAATTGCTTTTGTAATTTTACTTTTAGATTATTTATTTCTAGTCTATAGAAATAGACTTGATTTTTTTTATTGTAGTAAAGTATACATGACAGAATATTAAAATTTTAACTTTTTGGGGGATTAGGGACAGTGCTGGGGATTGAACCCAGGGCCTTGCACATACTGGGCAAGCACTCTACCACTGAGCTACATATCCAGCCCCATTTTAACCTTTTAAAGTATACAATTCATTGGCATTAGTACATTCAAAATGTTGTATAACCACTACCACTGTCTATACTCAATACCCTTTCATCATCCCAAACAAAATCTCTGTATCCATTAAACATTATTTCTTCCACCTCTCCCATCCTCTGACAACTTCTATTTTATTTTCTATGAATTTGCCTATTTTAGATGAAGCAGAACTATACCATATTTGTCCTTTTGTGTCTTGCTTATTTTATTTAGCATAGTGTTTTCAAATTCCATTTATGTTGTAACATGTATCAGAATTTCACTTCCTCATAAGCCTAAATAATGTCCTATTATATGTGTATACTGTATTTTGTTTGTTGATTTGTTTGTTAATGGATATTTGTGTTGCTACTTTTTGGTATATGGCTTGCTTTTGGTGGATTTTATACAACTCAATTCTGATATGTAATAAGTGCTTAATATTTATGATTATTGAGTTGAGCCTCATACGTCAGCCACTGATTTATAACATACTTCCCTCCCCTTAGCAACCCAATCACCTTTTGTCCCTTGAATGTAATTCCTGATGTAGTCATACCCATGGAGACTTTAGTATTAATTTTTCAGTTTTTGTATAGAACATTCTTAGATTCTATATTAGATGGCACTGATAATTACCTCTTGGAAAGAGCCCAAGAATTTTTTAGGCTTTCTGACTAGACAATAACATCAGAAACACTGTGTAATATATACCAACATGATGAGACTAGACAATTCTAAAGCAACACTGGTTTTATTCAAGAGCATCAGATTAAACCAGTTAAGACTTGTTTGGCTTAAAAGTTTCCTTGTAGATATTACTATTTGATGTGCTTTTTTTCTCCAGAATTGTTCCTTATATATGTAGCAGAGATCATGGTAAATCTGTATTTCCAATTGAAGACATGGGGTCTCAGCAGGAGGGCTGTTGGCTTAAAAAAGAGGAAAAAGGTGGCAGGTAGTATTTTGGGATTCATGATCTGATTCTTGAAGCCTGTGTACCAGTTTTGAGAAGAAAAAGAAGGGCACCCTCAACCTTCTTTCCCAAAATGTAGCAGAATACTCTTTTTGTAGTACTTATAAGTGTGAATTAGTTCTTACACTAACACTGTGGTAAACAATTATAGTTTACTAATGGAAAGGCTGAATAAAATGAAATTCAATTAACGCCTGCTAAATGCCATTAAGTGCTCTACTTTTGCTTGTCTAAGGCTCTAGAGCAGACAACTATAAACGCAAAAAACAAACACTGCATTTTGCCAAGGCAACATTTCAGTTTCTCTGTAAAAATTAGTACTTTATATTCTTGATTCTAATTCACACTCTTTCAACAGTCTTAGAGGACTGCAAAATCAGATATTGTTTAGAATTTTGTAATAGCTTCTCTGAAATTAACATGTTATACTAAGAAATCTCCTATTTTATTTCAAACTCTATTTCAGTATCAAATATCATAATGGATTTAACTGGATCAAAAGGTATAAAGAGTTCCATGAAGTTAAAATTATGTTACTGTATGATAATAATGTAATTTTGCCAGTACTCTTTCTTCTTCTTGTCCATTAATGGTGCTGTGGACCCAAGGTTCTCTCATTAGGCATCTTTTGATCCTTCCCTATAATTCTTCCTTTTTTAACTTAATTAATTAATTTTTTTGCAGTGCTAGGAGGTTGAACCCAGGGCCTCACACATACTTTGCAAGTGTTCTACGACTGGGATGCACCCCTAACCCCTTAAAAAAAATTTTTTTTTATCTTGAGACAGGGTCTTGCTAAATTGCCCAGGCTGCCTCTGGCCTTGAACTTGTGATCTTCCTGCCTCCACCTCCCGAGTTACTGGGATTACAGACATGCACCACTGTACCCTACTAATTCTTCTAAGTATAGCTAGAATTATGACTGGGGCCTCTTTTTAACATGGCATTAACATGGCAACCTCTCCAGTACTGGGGAGGTTGAACCCAGGGCCTCTCACATGCTAGAAAGTACCCTACCGCTGAGCCACACCCCCAGTCCTTTAATTATTTTGAGGTTTGTTGTTGTTGTTAGGTGCCATCGAGTAGGTATCCAACTCATAGCGACCCTCATAGGATTTTCAATGGCTGACTGTTTCGGGATTGCCTTGGGAGTGGATTGCCAGGCCCTTCTCCCATTTTTGCAGTGCTGGGAATTGAACTCGGGACCTCAGAGACTGCAGTGCAGCACTCTACGAACTGAGCTAAATCCCAGCCCTTATTTTGAGGTATGATACTGCTAAATCGCTTAGACTACCTCTGGCCTTGAACCTGCAATACTCCTGCCTCAGCCTCCCAAGTAGCTGGGATTATCAGTGGGTATTAGGGATTCTGTAATCTAATGCTACTGCCTGCCCTGAGGCATTCTCCTTCTCAGGACCCCCACTCGGGAGATGTACAGGCATGTACCATGCTACCAGTTTCTTTTATGTTTGTTTGCCTTTATTCTCTCTTTTTTTCTGTTACTCTGTATTCTATTTGGGTGTTGCTTCCCTCCCCCCCTTCTCACACCCCCATCCCCGCCTGCCCAGGTACTTAAAGATTGAACCCAGGGCCTCCCACATACTTCACAAGTGCTCTACCACTGGGCTGCACCCCTAGCCCATTTTTTATTTTTATTTGGAGTCATGGTCTCCTTAAATTATACAGGCTCCCTCTCGCCTCAAACTTGCAATCCTTCTGGTTCTGCCTCAAGTTGCTGGGATGACAGGCATGCACCACTGGGCATGGTATTGGGTGTTGCTTTAATACAGAATATTCTAGTCTCATTATTTATGTCTGATTTAGATACTACTTATGTTGCCAGCACCACGTTATCATTCTTAGAAAATAATACTAATAATTCATGTGAGAGACTTTGCTTTTTTAGATAATGGTCTTTTCTTATTAAAGCTTAGAATACCGAATACTTGAAATAAAACACTCACTCTTTTGATCCACTACCCTTTATAAAATTTTTGTTATTTATTTTGCTTTTCCTACAAGAAACAGTTTAAGGCAGATAAAAATACTGGCTCCCAGAAAGTTCCTTGAGATAACTGTAAAATCTTGGATGGAATGGAGTATAGGAAACAGTCCCTACTCTTGGTAGTTTTTGTTGCTAGAACAAAATCTTTTGGTAGGTCATGAACTTTTGAGTAGGCTGAGTTTTGAGTTAGCTTCAATTAAGGTTTTTGGTTGTTAACTTGTACCACCCAAGCTCCAGATTAGCAATTGCAGAAAGGAGCTGTGATAGAATTAAAGTAACCTTGGCAACTATTATAATGTAAATGAGCCTCTTTGGGAAGGAAGTTGAGAGCGTGGGCACTTGTTAGGGCATTCCTTTATTACTTTTACAACTAGACGAGACTAGCATTTTGCTATTTCAAAATCCTGGTATAACTGCTCTTTGGACATTTTTGTGTCCTGTGCTATTCCAATCTCTTTTAGTTTTTTGAGACAACGCCATGTTAAAACATGAAACAGAAAATCTCTAATGTGCTTCTCTCCTTCATACACATTTAAAACTTCTTTTTCCTTTACTATCACTACCTTTTTCTCACTGCCTTCTGGCACCAGCATTGTTGCAATTCTGCACCAAATCTCTGACACAAAGGAAGCCATTTAGGTTTTCATAGAAAAAGTCTGGTGTTATCTAGTGTACTGTGACAGCAAGATCTGGTTTATGGTGGAACCAATAGAGCCAAGGGCTGGGATTTAGCTCAGTTGGTAGAGCACTGCACTGCAGTCTCTGAGGTCCCAAGTTCAATTCCTAGCACCGCAAAAATGGGAGAAGGGCCTGGCAATCCACTCCCAAGGCAATCCCGAAACAGTCAGCCATTGAAAACCCTATGAGGGTCGCTATGAGTCAGATACCGACTCGATGGCATTTAACAACAACAGTAGAGCCAAGGTGCTAATCCTTAAGCAGCTCAAGAAAGACAAATGTTTAATCTCAAATCTTAATTTAGCTTTTCAGTTTTAAGAAGGAAAATTTCCTGTAAATTCTATGGTTTTAATGCAGCTTTACTCTTTATGGATCGAGATTGGATGACTAGAAGAGAGTAATAAAAGTGAAACTAAAGTAATTACCAAACTGAGGTTGAGTTGCTAAGTTAAATACTGCACTCATTTAACTCCCTAATGAGTCCAGTGGTTTTAACAAAGGCCTTGTGAGTGAAAAGTTGAAGGTTCTTATTCAAGGTTAACCATTGCTATAATGTTGGTTCTAGGTTAATAGCTTCCTTCAGCCTCATTTTTTCTGTTGGTGAAGGAAGAGTGAAAACAAGGACTCCTCTATTGTGGGGCAAAATTTACAAAAGGAACTAAAATATAAGTAGTGCTATAGTCAAGGATATCATCCAATGTAAGATAGAAATTCTAATTTGTTGTTGTTGTTGTTGTTGTAGTATTGAGGATTAAACCAGAGCCTTTTACATGCTAAGCAAGAGCTCTACCACTGAGCTACATGCTCCACCCCAGAAATTCTAAATTTTAAGGTAAAATGTATGATGCCTCAGTTAACCTTTTTAGCTTGTTCCAGTTAAGACTTTTACATTTTTTTCCTTTTCCTTCTTTTGAGACAGGGTCTTATTGTATAGTACAGGCTGGCCTGAAACTTGCCATCCTCCTGCCTCCACCTCCTCCATGCTAGGATTACAAGTATGTACCGCCAACGCTGGCTCTACACTTTTTACTTTGGTTTTAACTTTCCTTTCTCCTACTTTACCCTTTTGTTGACTTGTCAATTATATCATAAGAGATACTCCTGTATAACAACTGTCTTTGTTGGCTTAGTCATAAACAGATGAATTGATCATAAACTTCAAATATTTGAGCATTTATTATATGCAAAGATTGGAGCTGAGTGTACAGAGAATAAATATAAAATATATAAAAGTATAATTCCTGCCTTTGAACATAACAATCATTCAAATACTTGGAAACTCCTCTGGTGTTAGATTTCTTACCCTAGGTCTTCTGTTCTCCATGGAAATCATTTCTTTTCTCCTAGTTGTTCTTCATATGATTTAGTCTGCAAGACCTATTACCATTATCCTCATGATCCTCTTCTGAATCTCTTATCTCTAGTCAGTGTCAGTTGTAAGAGATCATATTCCAAATGGTAATTTTCAAGATATTATCTGGCCAGTAGCAATTTTCTTCCTAGTTTAGATCACTGTGTTGTTGTTAGGTACTTCTCTGCTGTTCATAGGGTTTTCAATGGCGGATTGATTTTTGGGAGTGGGTTGCCAGGTCCGTCTCCCAAGCCTACAGCACCTGGTGTCCTCAGGGTGTCTCCCATCCAAGGACTAACCAGGACCGACCCTGCCTAGTTTCCGAGGTCTGATGGGATTGGATGCCACAGGGCTGTGGCTGCAGGCTTTCAGATTACTGTATTGTTCATTAATTGACTGATTTGGGTTAGTTTTTTAAGCTGACACCTCACCCTAAAGATTCCTTCTCTATATGTTACTACTTTTCATAAGGGCTACACTTTTCATACTGATTGAGCATACAGTAATTAAACTCTTATTTTATCAACAAATATTAAAATCGATTCATTATGGGTTATATACTCTTTTTTAATTTTTTAATTTTCATTTTATTTTGGGGGGGTTTTTGAGACTGTGTCTCACTATTATAGTCCAGGCTGGCCTGGAACTCACTATGGAGTCTAGGCTAGCCTCATATTTGCGATCCTCCTTCCTCAGCATCCCAAGTGCTGGAATTACAGGTAGGTGCCACCATGCCTGGCAATATTCTTTCTTTTTTTAGGTAAATGGATATTCATTTATCTTTGATAAATTTAATTTTGTATTTTCAGTCCATTATTTCAATTTTTTAAGATATTTGTGATTTTAAAAATTATGTCTCATGCTATTATCTAATCTTTATAGTTTATATCACCAGCAAAATTTTATAAGCTACCATGTAAATCTTCAAGATGTTGCGGTGGTCATGTAACTCAGTAGTAGAACACTTACCTAGGATGTACCATGCCCTGGGTTTGATCCAAGCACGCACACACACACACACACACACACACACACACACACACACACACACACACACTTCAAGGTGTTGATAAACATCTACTAAAGAGAGTCCAAATACAGAGCCCTGTGACAAATATTAGATACTTCCATTCAGATCAATATTAAGCCATTGAGCCAGGCACAGTGGCACACTCCTGTAATCCCAGCGGCTTGGGAGGCGGAGGCAGAGGCGGGAGGATCGCAGGTTCAAGACCAGAGCCATTCTGCATAATTTAGGGAGACCCTGTCCCAAAAATTAAAAAAAAAAAAAAATGGGCGGGGGGGAGGGGTGGTGGTGCAGCTCAGTGGTCCAGCACTTGCAGAGCATGCAAACGGGGGACCCTGGGTCCAACCCCCAGTACCACAAAATAAATAAATAAAAATTAAGCCATTGATTAGTGATCTGAGGATGACGTTCACCAATTGTGAATCTGTTACCTAAATAGCATAAAAAACTTAACGGCTTTCTTAATATGTATCTGACCTACTCTTTGCTATTTCTCTAATCTCATAGTCTCATAATTTTGTCACAAAAGTAATATTAGGTTAGCATGATTTTTTTTCCTGGTGAATCCGTTCAGACTTCTGGTGTTCTCGATATTTCTTCTCTGGCCTTACATGGAATTTTTGTGGCAATCCTTGTTAAACTTTTAATCTATATTTAAAAGTCTAATCTCTCTCTCTCTCTTTCAAATTGAGATAATTAGAGTTGAATTTTCTTGTTTCTAGTTTTCTTGCTATTCTTTCATTCTTTATGAGAAATGTGATGGATATCTGAATGTCTTAGGCTGTAATTTACCTGGTTCTAGAGATTTAAGCTCACCATAAGCTACTGGATGCTCTTCTACTATCTTTTTTCCTATCTGTCTTAGTGTCCCAAGTGCTGGCATTACAGGCACCCACCACCATACCCATTGTAAAATTATTCTTTTTTTTTTTTTTGGCAGTACTGGGTGTTGGACCCAGGGCCCCGCGCTTGCATGCTCTGCAAGTGCTGGACCACTGAGCTGCACCCCCAGCCCATTTCTTACTTTTTGAGACAGGGTCTCGTTAAGTTACGCAGACTGCCTCTGGTCTTGAACTTGCGATCCTCTTGCCTCTGCCTCAGGAGCCACTGGGATGACAGGCGTACGCCACCACACCCAGCATAAAATTATTCTTGATGAAGAAAATGGAAGCAAAATAAGAGTTGATTAGGTTAAAATTTCTATAATATCTTTTAACACGATAGAGAGCATTTTATATTTTTGTATACTACATTGCTGGCATAAAAGACTCTATATGTTACTACTTTTCATAAGGGCTACACTTTTCATATCCATCTTCTATTATGTTCTAGGCACAGTGACAGATATTTGTACTCCAAAGATGAATTAAACATGGTCTCTGCTTTCAAGGTAATTACAGTATAGTTGGAGAGATATGTGTTTATATAAATAGTTGCTGTATAGCAAGATAAGAGCTAATGTTGTTAAATCCAGTGGTGGTACTGAGGAAAGAGGAACCAATTATGAATAATGGGACAAGTTTACATGAGCCTCCACAAGGGAAGCTGTGTTTTGATTCTTAAAAGCAAGAATAGACATTTCAGATGGATTGGTGTGGAACTGGAAGAACAATATTCATTTTTATGGAGAACAGCATGTAGTAAATAGAGGTAAAGGTCAACATGCTGTGGTAAGAAAACTTAAAATAATCCAATATGATTGGAATATAGAAGATAAAGAGGAGACCCAAGAAATGGGGCTGGAAAGATTAGTGAGACCATAAGAGAAAGAGCCTTATATACTATGCTAGAACTTGGATTCTAGGTGGTACACAAGCATCACTGAAGGTTTTTTTTTTTTTTTCTTTTTTTGCAGTACTGGGGGTTGAACCCAGAGCCTTGCACTTTCATGCTTTGCAAGTGCTGAACCACTGACCTGCACCCCCAGTCCATCTTTTAAAACTTTTTTGGACAGGGTCTTGCTAAATTACGCAGACTGCCCGTGGTTTCGAACTTGCGATCCTCCTGCCTCCACCTCCCCAGCCGCTGGGATTACAGGCATGCGCCACCACACCTGGCAAGCATCACTGAAGGTTTTTAAGTGGAGGATGTGATCAAAACCAAGCTATGTCAGAGTCTTTCCTTATGACATGCTACATAAGTCATTTTAGGCTTGGTTATGTTGTGGTAACAAGCAGTCCCCAAATTTCCCTGGTTTATAGAGACAAGGGTTTATTTTTTGCTCATGGTGCATGTCCATTGGGTAGCTCTGTTCCAGGAATCACTTCCTATTTAAGACAGTTCTCTTGTGGTCGAGGGAAATGAGGCATGATAGAATCACACCATTGCTCTTAAAGTTGTCTAGAAGTGGGATATGCCATTTTCTCTTGACATCAGCTCTTCAGGGGGTCTAACCTACCAGGGAGGAACAGTGACTATTTTGATTAATAATGTAATCTATTTATATTTATTAAGTTTTGTTTCTTTACATTCTGGGGTTATGCTGGAGCTGTGTTGTCCATGTAACCAGTGAGTTGTAGTAGCCCTAGGGAATAAAGCTAGTAGTGTGCTGAAAAATGAGAGACCAGAAAATATCCTGGCAACTTTAGTTTCTGTGCTCCCTGGGGCTGCCCCAGTTCCTGAAACTTTTTGTGTCTGTGTACTAATAGAGTGCTATAGTCAGACTTACATTTTAGAAAGTTTACTTGGGATATAGAACAGAGAATGGAGAGAATGCATCAGAGGAGAAGCAGGAACAACAGTACATTGTGCAGAAAGAGAGACTAGTAATCTCTTTCAGATATGGAAGCACAAACTAGGGGCCTGACAGTGGAAATGGAAAGATGTGGATGGATTATTTTAGAGTTTTTTCAGATGCTGGATCAGATCATGGTTATTGTGGGGAGGAATAAAAGAGAAGGTTACAGTTACACCCAGTTCTCCAACATTTGACTAGATGACAGTGCCAATTGACCAACATAGAAGGAAAAACAAGTAGTGGTAGACAATATCTTAATTTTAGACATGTTGAGTTTGAGGTGCTGCTGGAACATCTAAGTGGAGATGATTAATGAGCCAAATGGATGGTATAGAGCTGGCTGGATATAAAGAGTGTTATTAAAATGATTGATTCACAGGGATGGGGATATAGCTCAGTGGATAGCTTGCCTTATGTCATGATTTGAATATAAAGTGTCTTTCACATATCATGTGCTTTAACATTGGTTCCCAGTTGGACTTGACCCAGTGGCACCTAACAACAACAACAGTGTTGGTCCCTAGCTGGTGGTGCTGTCCTGGGAGGTTGTGGAACTTTGGGAGGTGAGTCTAGCTTGGCAGAAGTGAGTCACTGGGGATGGGCCTATGGAAGTTTTATCTTGCACCTTTGGCTCTGTGCTCTCTGTGTTCCTGGTCTAGCTTTTTCTTTCTTTCTTTCTTTCCTTTTTTATGTGTGTGTTTAAGAGGTTGAACCCAGGCCCTTGGACATATTTTGCAAGTGCTCTACCACTGAGTTGCACTCCTAGCCCATTTTTACTCTTTATTTTGAGTCAGGGTCTTGTTAAATTATGCAGACTGCCTCTGGCCTCCATCTGCCTCCTCAGTCGCAGGAGGTCTGCCATGTTGTAAGGTCGTCTGAAACAGGCCCTTCTGCCACTGGTGCCATGCCTGCCCTGCCACCTTTTATGTACTGATTCTCTAACCATGAGCTCTCAACAAACCTCTTCCCCCATAAATTTGTTTGGATTGGCTCTTTTTTTGTGTGTGTGTGTGGTACTGGGGGTTGATCCCGGGGCCTCACGCCTGCATGCTTTGCAAGTGCTGGACCACTGAGCTACACCCCCAGCCCTTTTATTTTTTTCCTTACTTCCTGAGACAGGGTCTCGCTAAATTACATAGACTTCCTCTGGTCTTGAACTTGCAATCCTCCTGGCTCCGCCTCCCAAGCCGCTGGGATTATAGACGTGCGCCACCATGCCCAGCTTGGATTGGCTCTTCTGCTGAAGACAGGTGACTAATACAGAAAATTGGTACTAGAGAGTGGGGTTGTTACTGTGCAGAAACCTAACCATGTGGTTTTTAGGCCATCTTTGGAACTTGTTTGTAAAGAGGAGTTTGGAAGCGTTTGCAGATGTGGACGACCGAAGCACTGGAGGGTTCTGGTGAGAATGAGGACCAGAAGGCCACTACCATTAGAAATGCTAGAAATGCAGGGCAGGAAAATGAAGACTCTTTTGGGCACTGGACTAGAGATTTCAGTTACATTCTAGCAAAGATCCTGTCTTGTTCTGTCCATGTCCTAAAGATTTGAGGGAGACTGAATTCAAAAGTAATAGACTAATTAACTTGGAGGAAGAAATGTCACAAGGGTGACAAGATATCGGCAGTGTGGACTGGTGCCCTGGCACATGCCTGTAATCCCAGTGACAGGAGGCAGAAGCAAGAGAATTGCAGATTTGAGGCCAGAGGCAGCCTGTGTAACTTAGTGAGACCCTGTCTCAAGATAGAAAGTCAAAAAGTGGGGTTCAGCTCAGTGGTAGAGTGCTTGCAAAAACATGTGTGAGGCCCTGGGTTCAACCCCCTAGTACTGCATGCACACACACACACGCACACACACACATATATAGGCAGTGTGGCATGATTGTTGGTTGTTGGTTGTTACTTTTTTAGCCAGATTTATGAGGCAAATATGGACCAAAAGCACAGAAAAACAATCTGAAAAATGTGCAGTTTAAAGAGGGTAAAAACTGCAGCCTGTTTAAGGTTACTGTGGGCAGGGCTGGTTTGGGCCAGGAGACCTCATTGTTAGACATAAACCACAGTAAAGGAAAGCCTTGACCTTTTTACTGGGACAGAAGGAGAAACAGCAAAAAGCAAAAAAGGACTTTCTCAGAAACTCCACATTATTAGTCAGCTGTTGTTGCCATAGCAGAAAAACTACCCAAACAAACTTAAGGGGAAGAGATATTGGTATGGGGGCTCAGGGTTAGAGGAGTCAGTCTATAATGGCAGCTGGGCAGGCATGGCAGAGGACTTTGCATCTTTGTAAGCAGGAAGCAGAGAGTGAGCCAAGCCTTCCATCTGAGCTGAACCTTGGGTGGCCCTCTACCAGGAAGGTGCTTTCACCAAAGGCTCAAATTTCCACAGCCTCCCGGCAGCGCCACCAGCTGTGGACCAAACTACATTACCTTTAAGGGACAATTTAGGTACAAACCCTAACACCTACCCAACAGGTTCTACTTTATTATCTGATAAATTCAAGTACTAGCAAGGAAGTAGCTGGGGTAGAGTAAATGAGAGATTTATAGATATGAGGCCAGCAAGTAGTATGGAGCCACATATCATAGATGGTTTTAATAGGTCATATTAAGGATTTTAGGCTTTGGCTTTTGCTTTAAATGAGATAGGAAACCTCTGAAAGATTTTGAGCAGAGAGTGACATAATTTGGCTGGCTGGCTTTCTTTCTTTCTCTCTTTCTTTCTTTCTTTCTTTCTTTCTCTCTTCCTTTCTTTCTTTATTGAGACAGGGTCTTACTATGTAGCTCAGGCTGGCATTGAACCTGCTACATACCCTGGGCTAGCCTCAAACTTGTGATCCTTTTGCCTCAGCCTCCCAAGGGCTGGCTATATAGGTATATTCCACCATTCCTGGGCTGACTTAACAAGATCACCCTGGCTGCAAGGTTGAGAATGGACTAAAGGGGTCAAGTGTGGTAGAGAGGGGACCAGGTAGGAGCTTATTGCAATAACCAGGTAAGAGGTGATGATAGTTTGGACCAGATGATAGAAGTAAAGATGGGAGAAGTGGTTGAATCCTGCATATATCTTAAAAATAGAGCAAATAGGGTATGTTTATATCCTATGAGCATTTGAAAGAAAAAGCAGTTTTGGATGCTCAACATCTTTGGCCAAAGTGACTGAAAGGAAGACACCAAAAAGGAAAAGTTGAAAGAGTTAATGGTATTGGTACAGTGACTTAATGTAGGCATAGTATCTTTCTGTTTTAATATGTTCCTGTTACTTGCTTCTGCCTGCTTTTCCTTTTTTCTTAAAGCACAGGTACCTGTCTTTCAGTGTATTTATTCACTATTTTGCTCAAAAAATAACTGCTAAATAATTACAGCCTTTATCAGTTAGATTTCTTCAGTTGCAAAGCAAATCAAAACAGACTTTGCTAAGTTGACTTAAGCAAAGATGAAAGAGGGTGAGTGATTAGGTAAAGAGGAAGGAAAGGATATTATAAGGATAATAGGGTTAGCTGACAGAACTAAAAGAAATCTTAAAGAATCCCACCTTGGAAGAGCCCTGAATTAGAGTGTCATCTCACTGAGGTGACATAATGGTAACATAATGGACATAATATTTTTATCCATATTATCCCATCTGGGTAAACCATTCACACCATTGAGTATCTAACTTAGTAATGATATTTTGCTAAATATTGGGGTGGAGGAATAGGGGTAGTCCAAAGCTGAATAAAATATAGTGTACACATTTGGAGATTATGATAGAGTAGAATTAATAAGTCATGTGTATAACTTATTAAAATTAGAGTATAATAAGTACCACAGATGCTATAAAAGATATGAAAAAAGATGATTAGATAGGTGATTTAATATGAACAACAATAGCATATTTCAATTTTTAGATTTAAATAGGTTTTACAGGAAAGAGAAGCATGAGAAATGTCAGAGAAACTTTTTTGTCCACTAATACAGCATGCATATATTATTTATGTTGTGAAGACATAGGCAATTGTGGTACATTTATAGAATGAGCATAATCCTGTACAACAATCAGAAATTATGTTGTACAAGTATACCTAATGAGAAAGGAAAATGATCAGTGTTTTAAGGGAAAAAAATCGGTTATAAAATAATACCAATAGAAAAATCTCAATTAAATTTAAATATGAGTGTGGGTGTAAGTGTAGAAACTCTTAGTTTATTGACTTCACTTAAATCTTACTAGATTGAGTACTGGTGTGGGTAATATGTTGGAGGTGGGGGTGAGGTGAACATTGAATGCAAAGAGAATAGTCAGTTTATTGTAATTATCTAAGTCAGAGAGGATAAGGGTGTGACCTAAGGCAAGAAATAGAGAAGAGGGTATCTAATAGGAGAGATGTTAAGAAGACGGATTGATAGAATTTGGTGACATTTTCCTTTGTTTGTGTTGGGAGTGTATGCTCTGTGTACTGAGAGAACAGGATGAGTTTGTGTTGTTGTTGTTAGGTGCCTTCAAGTAGTGTCTGACTCATAGCAACCCCATACTGTTTTCCATGGCTGATTGTTTCAGGATTGTTTGGGGAGTGGACTGACACCTACTTCTCCCATTTTTGTGGTGCTGGGGATCGAACTCAGGGCCTCAGCGCAGAGCGGCACTCTACCAACTGAACTAAATCCCAGCCCAGATGAGTTTGTAGTCTAAGGCACAGGACATATAATATGTGAGTAGAAAGTGCTGTTCTAAGCTTGAATTTTAGCAGTCATGAGCTGACTTTTAAATCCCTATGCTGTCTTGAGGGTCTTGTTTTTTATCAGCTAGACCCTAAAAGACTCTCAACTTGAAAGAGCATTATAACATAACTTGGTTTTGGAAAGCTCTGGGTATGAAAAACCTATAACTTTGAAGGAGCCATTGTGAGGTTTGGGTAAGGCTTTTGCTTTCTCGAGGAGAACATTAATGCTGGACTTGAACAAACAAACGAAAAACAAGATCTGAAGGCTACTTGGTGGACTGAGTTTCTCTTCTAGTAGAATGTGCTAGCTTCTTAACAATAAACAGACTTCTTTAATTTTTAAAAATAGATTTCTTGAGATATAATTTCATACTATACAGTTCACTCTTTTCAAAATCATATGATTCAGTGAGTGGGTTTTTGTGTGTATATGTATTTACAGAGTTGTATAACTGTCACCATAAACTAATTTTAGAGTATTTTCATCATCCCCAAAAGAAACCTTGCAGTAGTCATTCTCTAGACAACCACTAATCTATTTTCTGACTCTCTGGATTTGCCTATTCTGGACATTTTATATAAATGAAATCATGGCAGTATGTGTAGTCTTCTTTACTTTTAAAGTGTCTTTCCTAAATGGTTTTTGTGTTCCATATTTTTAGACTTCATTTTAACATATACACTGTCTATAGCTCTGTCTTGCCTGATAAATTTACTTGATTCTTAATTCATACTTGTATCCTCCTATCAATACATGTACATAGTATATGTTAAATAGACAATTTGAAGTATTATGTGAGTTTTTAAAATGGACATTAAGAGGTATTTTTTGTTAATATTGTTCCAGTGTCTGAATTTCATTTACCATTTCTTATTCTAGGTTTTGCTTTTTCCACACTCTCAAATTTTAGCTAAGTAGTGGTCATACTTATACTGTTGATGGAGAGTTTTTTTTTACTTAAATCGTCTTTATTCCTGTGGATTTGTTTATATTATACATTTTACTTAATAGAAGAGATGCCAAAAGTTTACCGAAAAGAAAATTAAGCCTATTAGGAGAATACTCAGTATATTGTAATATAATTGGTACCTTGGCATTCAAACTGCTCCATGCTTGAACCTTTAGGTCCTCTACCAGTATTTTCAAGAGAATTCTGATTCAGTGCTTCCTTCATACTCAAGTCACCATACTAAAACCTGTATGAAATGCCACACTTGCCTTTGGTGCTTCCAAGTAAAATAAAGGGGAAAATGTCACTGTGCATGACAATTTCAAGCAGTAAAGATTTGTCCTAGTTTCTGTATTTATGATCATGTGGTTTTGTATCGGCACACTTGCCCCCCGCCCACAACAACCTCCCCCTGCATGCCATACAGTCATCATGGCACCTAGGAGACTTCTAGCACTAAAAGTGAAGGAAAGATAGAAGGAAAGTTAGGTAAAAGAATATCTAATGATGTTCAGGGAATACTTCTTAGACTCATTCTTAGGAAGACTTTAGGGATTATAGGAGTCTTTTCTTAACAGTAGTTTCACACAGGACTTGTGATAGAGAGCTGGATATAGTTTTATATACTGGAACTCTGTCTGCAGTAAGATTCATTAGAAATCCATAAGATTTTTCAGAATTTGAACATTATCCATCTGTTATATGAGAAGAAGGATAACCCAGTAAGAACAATTGAATTAAAAGAGAATGTGAGTGGCATATGAGTGTCTGAATTAGCTATTCAGTATGGCAGTGGAACCAAAAAATATATTTACATTATTTCTTATGGGAAAACAGTGCTCAGCACTCAGCCTGATCAGCATTTGACCAGCCTTCTGGAACAGATTGTAGTTGAGTGCCGAGGTACCACTGTACCTTTGTTTTCAATTCCTTTAGACCTCATTGTATAATCACCCTAATTAAGGGATTCTGCCTTCCTAATGTAATATCGCCTGCAGTCATAGCCCCGTGACATTCGATCCCATCAGATCTCGGAAGCTGAGCAGGGTCGGGCCTGGTTAGTACCTGGATGGGAGACCGCCTGGGAACACCAGGTGCTGTAGGCTTGGGAGAAGGACCTGGCAACCCCCTCCCAAAAATCAATCTGCCATTGAAAACCCTATGAACAGCAGAGAAGCACTGACAATAGTGTTTCCCCTGTTGTAGAGAGGGTAGCTATGAGTCGGATACCGACTCTATGACACCTAACAACAACAAGAACGATGTAATATCAGTTGTGTTTAGAACTGTCTTGGCATTTATATCCCTTCCATTAGTTATCAGAGAATAAAGATACTCAAACAGGATGGTCCTTCAGTTAGAATCTTATTAGTGCAGATAACCTTGGGTCTATGGGTGCCCTGTTCTGTCCATGATAAAAAGCAGAAAAAATGTTCACTTCATTATCTTTTTAAATTTCTTCGAGTGGCCACCCTTCCTCATTGTTATATGCTTTACATTTGATAAAAGGGAAAAGGATACTCAAGATTCCCAGGCAAATGCCAGATAAATATATAATAAACATTAGTGTAAGTCTCATAGTTGAACCCAGACATGGTGGCAAACACCTGAAATCCCAGCACTTGAGAGGCTGAGACAGGAGGGTGCATGTGCATTTGAGGCCAGCCTGGGCTACATAGTGAGACCCTGTCTCAAAACAAAACAAAGCAAAATTCTTAAAGCTAATCTTGTGAAAAAGTAAGGAAAATCCTCAGGGACAAAAAATGAAGAAGGAATTAAAACTAAACCCATAAGCTAAAGCTCTGGGTTACTAAGAGACTTCAGTTTCAACAGATAGATGGAAATAAGAGAGTTTCCTCCTCTCCTATATAAAGCTAGGTTCCTAAATATGTTGCCCCATCATTGAAAAGATCTAGGAAAACATCTGCCCAGTGGCATGGAGAGATGTCAAGGAAATTTGTTTACTGTGAGTGGGCTTTGCGTGGGAAGGTTTGAAAATTTGTTACCTGGGCTTGTCTTCATATAAGTTTGTTTTATAATATCACTTTTTTTCTTCATTGTGTCCAGGAAACTCAAAGTCAAGAAATTAACATATGCTCTTGAATCATTTACAATCCTGTGGCACCAGGCTGAGGCAAAGGCTAAAGTTCTGCATAGAGATATCTTCAATCTAGGTCCCACAATCTTTCCACAGCTAAAGGTGACCTAAGTTTTATTGTTTTACTTTTTTGTTGTTGTTGTTGTTGTGGTACCGGGGGGTTGAACCCAGGGCCTCGCACCTGCATGCTTTGCAAGTGCTAGACCACTGAGCTGTGCCCCCAGCCCATTTTTTTTTTTTTTTTTTTGCTTTTTTGAGACAGGGTCTCGCTAAGTTATACAGACTGTGTCTGCTCTCGAATTTGTGATCCTCCTGCCTCTACCTCCCAAGTCACTGGGATTACAGGCATGCACCACCATGCCCAGTTTGGTTTGGTTTGGTTTTAATAGAGCTTTAAAATATAATCATTGAAATTTAAAACTCAGTGGACATCAATAGTTGAATGAATTGTGGTACAATGGAACACTGTTAAGCAATGGAAATGAATAAATGGCTGCTCCATGCAGGACCGTGGTTGAGTAAAAATAATGCTGAAGGAAGGAAGCCAGACACAAAATAATAATACTAGGTGGATTTATTTGTTTGTTTATTTTCTTTATGGATAAATATTCATGGGGTACAGTGTAATATAGCATTTGCTTTTTCCATTATGCAACTATTATATCATTTTTGGTTACACTTTGGATCACCTCACAAAGTTTATGGAACCTTTCGACTAATATGTAGTAAAACTTATATGCGTATACAGGTTATATTCCCCCTATTTTTCCCATGTATTCATGAAGTTGCATCATTTACATTGAGATTATCCTCTCCCTCGTTATCCCTTTACATTGTTTCCCCTCCCACCTTCCACAACCTTCACTTCCCCTTTCTAGTCCCCTCCCTCCTTCTTTTTCCTCTTTCTTTTTTTCCTTCTTCACTAAGTTAATTGTGCATTTTTGTATATTTACTTAAATATAGCTTTTTTCTTCCTTTAAGTAATATTCAGCTCCCACATATAAGTGAGAACATAAGGTATTTCTCTTTTTGAGCCTGTGTTCGTTCACTTAAGATGAATTCTCCAGTTCCATTTTGCTGCAAATGACATTATTTCATTTTTTTTCATTGCTGAGTAATGTCTCATTGTGTATATGTACCACAATTTTTTTATCTATTCTTCTGTTGATGGGCATCTTTGTTATATATTCTTGCTATTGTGAAGAGTGCTGCATTAAATATGGAAATGCAGGTTTCTGTGTGCTATGACTTGTCTGCCATTGGATATATTCCCAGGAGTGGTATAGCTGGGTTATATGGCAGTTCTAGTTTTAGTTTTCTGAAGTATCTCCATATTGATTTCCAAAGTGGTTGAATTAATTTATAGTCCCACCAGCGGTGTAAAAATGTTCCTTTTTCTCCACATGCTTGCCAGCATTTGTTTTTCTTTGTTTTGTTTGTCTTGGCCATTCTTACTAGAGTTAGGTAGAATCTCAGAGTTGTTTTGATTTGCATTTCCCTAATGGCTAGGGATGGCCTGCAGCCATAGCACTGTGGTGTCCAATCCTGCCAGATCTTGAAAGCTGAGCAGGTTTGGGCCTGGTTATTACTTGGATGGGAGACCACCTGGGAACACAAAATACTGTAGGCTTGAGAGAAGGACCTGGCAACACCCTCCCAAAAATCAATCTGCCATTGAAAACTCTATGAATAGCAGAGAAGCACTGATAATAGTGTTTCCCCTGTTGTACATAGGGTCACTATGACTTGGATACAGACTGGATGGCACCTAACAACAACAACAATGGCTAGAGATATTGTGCATATTTTCATGTATTTCTTAGGCCTATACACTTCTTCATTTGAGAACTATCTGTTCATTTCCTTTGCCTGTTTGTGTATTGGGTTATTTGTTGTCTTGGGATTTGCTTTCTTGAGTTCTTTGTAAATTCTAGAAATTAGTCCTCTGGCTTTCTGAACTTGCACTCATCTGGGAGGATGCAGGAGGAGCCTCCACATGCAGAACGACGCAGGCGAGTTTGTGGACCCTGTACGTGTTGTGGAAATGCTCCGCCAGCAACCGCATCATTGGTGCCAAAGACCACGCGTCCATCCAGATGAACCTGGCGGAGGTAGATAAGGTCACTGGCAGGTTTAATGGCCAGTTTAAAACCTATGCTATTTGTGGGGCCATTTGCTGGATGAGTGAATCAAATGATTCCATTCTTTAATTGGCCAAGGCTAACGGAATTGTCTCAAAGAACTTCTGATTAGAGACAGTTACGGGTGTGGAATGTTCATTTGGGTGGCATGGCCTAAGACTTCACCAGAGATGTGGTTTTAATATTGTCTTCCTTGTAGGAATTTCCGATTGGAGACTATTCTGGATGTGGGATGTTTGTCATAAATAAATAGTGAGAAACCAAAAAAAGAAAAAAAGAAAAAAAAAAAAAAGAAAAGAATTTAGTCCTCTGTCAGATGTTGTAGGATGTGAAGATTTTCTCCCATTCAGTGGGCTCTTCCTTAACTCTGTTTATTGTTTCCTTTGCTGTACTGAGCTTTTTAATTTCATGTAATCCCATTTGTCAGTAGTTGGTGAGATTTCCTGAGCACTTCAAGTCTTGTTAAGGAAATACTTTCCTGTGCCTATGTTTTAGAGTATGCTTCCTATCTTCTCTTCTAGTAGTTTAAAGGTTTCTGGTTTTATGTTGAGGTCTCTTATCCATTTCTAGTTGACTCTTGTGCTAATTGAGAGATTTGGGTCTATTTTCAGTTTTCTACAAGTAGGTATCCAGTTTTCTCAGCACCATTTGTTAAAGAGGCTATTTTTTCTCCATTGTGCATGCGTAGCCCCTTAGTCAAAGATCCAGTGGTTGTAGTTGTGTGGGTGTATCCTGGATCTTCAATTCTGTTCCATTTGTCTTCAAGCCTATTTTTGTGCCAATACCAAGCTGTTTTTGCTACTGCAGCCCTGCAATATAGTTTAAAGTCAGGTATTGTGACCCTGCCTGCACTAGTTTTGCAACTTAAGATTGTTTTGACTATACATGGTCTTTTGTGTTTCCATATGAATTTTTGGATCAATTTTTTTTTATTTCTGCAAAATCTGTTATTGGGATTTTAATGGGAATTGCATTAAATCTGTAAATTGCTTTGGTAGTATAGTTATTTTTACAATATTGATTCTCCCAGTGCATGAGCAGGGGAAGTCCTTCCATCTTCTGATGTCCTCCGCAATTGCTTTCTTTAGCATTTTGAAGTTTTCCTTGTAGAGATCTTCAGGGTCTTTGGTTACATTGATTCCTAAATATTTAATTTTTTGGTGAGCTATTGTGAAAGGGATTGTTACCTTAATTTCTTTCTCTCCTTGTTCACAATTGGTGTAAAGGAACGCTACTTATTTTTGAGTGTTAATTTTGTATCCTGCTACTTTGCTAAAGTAGTTAATTAGGTCAAAGAATTTTCTAGAGGAATTTCTGAGGTCCTATAGATAAAGGGTCATGTCATCCATGACTAAGGATAATTTGGCCTCTTCCTTGCTTATCTGTTTCCCTTTGATTTCTTTCTTTTGTCTAATTGCTCTCGCTAGGACTTTGATCACCATATTGAATAAGAGAGGAAAGAGTGGACATCCTTGTCTTGTTCCTGATCTTAGAGGAAAGGGTTTCAGTTTTTTCCCATTTAATATGATATTGGCTGTAGGTCTGTCATAAATGGTCTTTATGATGTTGAGGTATTTCCCATTATGCCCATCTTCTCCAGGGTTTTTATCATGAAAGGGTGCACACCTGTAATCCCAGCGGCTTGGGAGGCGGAGGCAGGAGGATCGCAAGTTCGAGACCAGAGGCAGTCTGTGTAACTTAGTGAGATCCTGTCTCAAAAAGTAAAAAAATGGGCTGGGGGTGCAGCTCAGTGGTCCAGCACTTGCAGAGCATGCAAGCGTGAGGCCCTGGATCCAACCCCTAGCACCACCAAAAAAAAAAAAAAAAAAAAGGGTGTTGCGCTTTGTCAAAGCCCTTCTCAGCATCAATTGAGATGATCATGTGATTTCTGTCTGCAAGTCTCTTGGTATGTTGAATTACAATGATGGATTTTTTTTCTCCCTTTATTAGTAAATGACAGTGGGGTACAGAATAATACAGCATTGGCTTTCACCATTTGCAACCATTACATCACCTCTGGCTAAATTGATTGATTTTTGTGTGTTAAACCAGCCTTGCATTTGTGGAAGGAAGCCCACTTGATCACAGTGTATGATCTTTTATTATGTGTCACTAAATTCAGTTTGCCAGGGTTTTTTGGAGAATTTTGGCATGAATATTCATAAGGGAAACTGGTCTACAGTTCTCTTTCTTTGAAGTGACGTTGCCCAATTTTGGTATCAGGGTGATGGTCATTTTATAGGATGAGTTTGGAAGTGGCCCCTCCTTTTCTGCTTTTTGAAATAGTTTGAGGAGAATAGGTATTAATTCTTCTTTGAGGGTTTGATAGAATTCTGTGGTGAATCCATTGGGGCCTGGGGTTTTCTTTCTTGGGAGGCTTTTTATTGCCTTCTCTGTTCTGGTGAATATAACGGGTGTGATTAGATCACTTATGTCCTCCAGACTTAATTTTGATAATTCATATATGTTTATTAATTTATCAATTTCTTCTATATTTTTGTTTTTTGGGGAATACAATTTCTCAAAGTATTCCCTGATGATTTTCTGGATTTTGTTGGTATTGGTGGTTATGACCCCATTCTCATCTCTATATTTTTTCAGTTTGGGCCTTTTCCTTCTTTCTTTTGGTGAGACTGGCTGGAGGGCATCTATTTTATTAATCTTTTCAAAGAACCTGCTGTTAGTTTGATTAATTCTTTGCGTTGTCTTTTTAGATGCTAATTGGGATATCTCTGCCTTGATCTTGATAATTTCTGTCTGAGTACTCCTTTGGGGATTGGCTCTAATACCTTGAAATGTGTCATTAAGTTATTTAATTGGGCCTTCCCTAATTTATTGATGAGGGAGCTCACAGCTATGAACTTCCCTCTTAAAACTGCCTTTGGTGCATCTCATAAATTTTGGTAGGATGTTTTCTCATTCTCATTTCTTGCAGGAATTGTTAAATTTCTGCTTGGATTTCTTCAATAACCCATCGATCATTCAGCTGTGTATTATTTAGTTGCCATGAATTTGTAAGATTTCTGAAAATTTTCTTGTTTTTGAGTTCTAGTTTTATTCCACTGTGATTTGATAAGATACAGGGGATGATTTCTACTTTCTTGTATTTGTTGAGACCATTTTTGTGGACTAAAATGTGGTTTATCTTAGACAAAGTTCCATGTGATGCTGAGAACAGTGCATTCTGCATCTGATGGATGGAGTGTTCTGAAGACATCTGTAAGGTCCAGTTGTTCTATGGTGCAATTTAAGTCCATAGTTCCTCTGCTGATTTTTTGATTTGATGACCTGTCTCTTGGTGAAAGTAAGGTATTTAAATCTCCCATAATTATTGTGTCTGGCTCAGTGTGTTCCTTTATCTCCAATAAAGTTTGTTTTATGGAGCTTGGTGCCCCTGTGTTTGGTGAGTCAATATTAAGTAACATTTGGGTTACTTAATATTTGGGTTCCTGGTTGACTGTTCCTTTTACTAATATGTAGTGTCCTTCTTTGTGTCTTCTGATTAGTTTGGAACTAAAGTCTAAGTTGTCAGAAAATCAGTGTCTCAACTCCTGCTTTTTTTTTTTCCCACCTGTCTGGCATATTGTTTTCCAGCCTTTAATTTTTGGCCTTTTGTGGTCTTTATGGATGAGGTGAGTCCCTTGAATGCCACATATTGAGGATTTTTCTTTTTTAATCCAATTGACCAGTCTATGTCTCTTGATTGGTGAGTTATAAGCATTTACATTGAGAATAATTATTGAGACGTGCTTATTATTCTGCATTAGTTTGATACTTGTTACTGTTTTTTGATTCATATTTGGCCTATTTTTTTTAAGTTCCTCATATTTATTATTCATTTCTTTGATCTTGTTTTTGGGATTGTCTTGCTTCCCCAATATGCAGTGTTTCCTTGATGATCCTCTGCAATGCTGGCTTGGTGGCCATGAATTGTTTATACAAGGCAATATCATGGAATGTCTTATACTCACCAGCTATTTTAATAGATAACTTCACTGGATAATGTAATATTGGTTGGCAGTTATTGTTTTTCAGAATGTGGATGTTGTCTGTCCAAGCTTTCTCTGCCTTTAACACTGTTATTGAGAAGCCATCTGTTATTCTCATGCATTTTCCTTCTTAAGTGAGTTGGCGTTTCTCTCTTGTAGCTTTTAGAATAGCTTCTGTGCTCTCTAGATTTAGCATTCCAATTTTAATGTGTCATTGGGAAGATCCGTTCCAATATATCTGTTTGGGGTTCTGAATGTTTCAGTTGTATATATTTCCAGCTCTTGCCTTAGGTTTGGGAAGTTTTCATCTAATATTTCTTTGAATAAACCTAATCCTCTTGTGCTGTTTTCAGCTCCTTCATGGACCTGAATTCATAGGCTGCATTTCTTGATTTTATCAAATATCTCTTGAAAATCTTGGTCATACTGTTTCCTCATTCTTTCTATTTTGCGTGTGAGTAAATACGGTCTTCTGCCTTTTCCTCAACTTTAGCTATTCTGCTTTCAGCTTCATCTAGTCTCAAAACTGAATAGTGTACCATAATGCTGAGTTAGTTTAATTTTCCTTGTATTTGAAAGACCTCTGCTTGATTCTTCTTCAATTTTTCTGTTTCTCGAGAAAATTGTTCTTCTAAATTAGATCCCTTTATGTCCAGTGAATCAGTTGCTTTCATGTTGGTGTCTTTGAGGTCTTTTAGCATACTTACAAGCAGTGCCTTCAGGCATCCCTAGGAATCTGGTTACCCTGTTATCCATTGTGCTTTGGCCTATAGGATCTTCCCATCCAGCATGTCCTTCTATGCTTTGTGTGTTTTTCTGCTGAGCCTTGCCTGTAGCTTGGTTTGGGTGCTAGGTCTCATCTCCTCTGTATGCAAAGAGATTGTCTCCTGACATTCCCGTGAGTTTAGGTGTTGACAGATCACCAGTACATCTCTCTCCCTCCTCCACCCCTGTAGTTTACAGCCTCAGTGTCTAGTGCCTAGCTGCTGTTGCATCCTCTGCCTTCAGCACTGCCCCCTCAGTTTCTTCCTGTCCCCTGTGTAACTAGCCTTCAGTTGCACCACAGCCTAAACTGTGTATCTTAGGCTCTCCAGATCCATGGTGCTACTTATGCATGTCACAAGTCCTGTTGGGCCCCAGATGCATCTTCCTCTGAACAAGCTTTCTTAGGCTCAGATCCAGCAGCACCTCCTGCTCTTTTCTGCCCCCTGAACTCACCACCTTTCAGTTTCCCTCCCGCTAGCTCACAGTTCCAGTGGGTCCAGAGGCCAGGGAGGTGACTGTCCTTGATTTAAAAAAAAAAAAAAAAAAAACTAAAACCCCTTCCCACAAAAACCCCACAGTCCCCAGGTCCAAGATCCTACATTGAGGCTGTGTCATCTGGCCTCTTCCCCGGAGAGTCCTACAGACCTCCACTTTGTCCACCTCCTACCATCCTTGATAATGTGACTTGCCACACTTTCTTCAGTCATGCATCCTTGCTGGATGCCCCACAGTATCTCCTTCTGGCTGCTCATGTGAGGTCAGAAATAGCCATTCTGGGTCATTTTCAGCCGCATACCCTTGCTGGAGACTCCACCTTGACCTCTGTCAGCCACCCAGTGTCAGAGATGGTCCCATTGGGTTGAAGTCTGGTTATGCGCCCTTTTAGGCATTTCTACCTTGTCTGCTTCCAGCCACCTGGTGACAGTGATGAGCCCTTGGTTTGCGCTTCAGCTGGGCACCCTTGCTGGCAGCTGCTCCTTGTCTCCTCCCAGCCACCTGGCATCAGGGATGCCCCCCCGCCAGGTCTCTTCAGCCCCTCACCTTTGCAGGCAATGCTGCCTTTTCCACTGCCAGCCACCCACTGTCAGGGATGGCCTTACTGGGTTTCACTTCAGCTGTGCAACTTCCAAAGGGCTCTGTATCCTCTAATTGTTGTTGTTGTTAGGTGCTGTCGAGTCGGTATCCAACTCATAGCAACCCTCTGTACAACAGGGGAAACACCATTGTCAGTGCTTCTCTGCTGTTCATAGGTATCCTCTAAAGCCTCACCATTTCTTTCTCTTCTCTGTCATTTTACTTTCTGCTATTTGGTCAGTTGTCCTTGTGTCATTCCATTTTTCTTGATAATTAAACCTGCACTCCACTCTTTTTGTTTTGAGTAGAGAATTTCATGGCTTTCCCTGTTTTCTACCCTGATTGAAATGTGGCTGTTTTCTGTCTGCCATCTTCTTTTGACTCCTTTGTGGTTTTATTTATGTAAAGCTAAAAGCCCTAATGCCTGCAGCCATACCACTGTGGCATCCATCCTGTCAGATCTCAGAAGTTAAGCAGGGTTGAGCCTGGTTAGTACTTGGATGGGAAACTGCCTGGGAACACCAGGTGTTTAGGCTTGGGGGAAGGACCTGGCAACCCACCCCCAAAAAACAACTAGCCATTGAAAACCCTATGAATAGCAGAGAAGCACTACAATAGTGTTTTGTCTGTTGTATGTAGGGTCGCTCTGAGTCAGACACTGATTCAACAGCACCTAACAACAACAACAACAACAACAACAACAAAAGCCCTAGCAGATGACATTGGAAGTCATGGTAGTAATCTTTGAGGAAAAGGGAAGGGCTAATGATTAGGAGAGGGTATGAGGGAGGTTTCTAGGATATTGGTAACATAGCATTCATGACCTGGGTGACAGTTATATACCTGTTTCACTTTATGATAAATTCACTGAGCTTATGACTTGTATATACTTGCTCAACCTAGTAAAAAGCAGGAAAGGAGCTGGGTACTATGGCTAAGCCCTGTAATCCCAGTGACTTGGAGGCTGGAGGCAGCCTGTGCAACTTAGCAAGACTCTGTCTCAAAATTTAAAAAAAGAAAGTTGCTAGGGATACAGCACACTGGTAGAGCAATGGATTAGCATATACAATGCCATGGGTTCAGTCTCCAACCCTGCCCCCAAAACAAAACAAACAAAACAGAAAAATGTGATAAATATAGAAAAGATAGGATGAATCCCAAACACAATAAAAGATGGTAGAAATAAATCCAAATGTATCAATAATTGTGTTGCTGTTAGGTGCCATTGAGTCCGACTCGTAACAACCCTCATAGGGTTTTCAATGACTGACTTTCAGGACTGCTTCAAGAGTGAAATGCCATATCCTTCTCCCAGTATCAATAATTATATGAATGTTAATGAATTATACTTACCAGTTAAAAGGCAGATTGTCTGTTATAGAGTGTTTCCAAGATGGCTGACTATATTAGTTTTTTCATTGCTGTGACTGACTGACAGGCAGAAACAACTTAGAGAGGAAAGATTTATTTTGGCTCATGGTTTCAGGGGGTTCAGTCCATAGTTGCTTGGCCCTAGGTGCTTGGGCAGAACACCATGATCATGGGAGCATGTGGTGGAGGATAGCTGTTCACATTATATCAGACAGGAGGAAGAGAATGCTCTCAGGGAGAAGCCATGTGTAATAAACCCCCAAGGACTTGCCTACCCAGTAACTTATTTCCTCTAGCTAGGTTTCACCTCCCAGTTTCTACAACCTCTGAAAATAGCTCTACCAATGGTAGACCAAGCATTCAAACATATGAGTCTTTGAGGGACACTTCCGACTCAAATTATAACACTGACATTTGTTCTTTTCCTTTATATGTATAAAGACCCCCATGAAGAGTAGAGTTTATTCCGCCATTCCTCTTGAATCTCAGCTGGCTTTAGTCATCATGATCAATAAAGTGTGGCAGAAATGACATTCAGGGACTTTCAAGGCTAAGCCATTAGAAGTTTTGCAGCTTCCGTCTTGGCCTGTTATCTTTTGAAGACAATGGAACCTAGCTACCATGCAGATGGAGAGGCTCAGCTGAACTCAGCAGCCAACAGCCAGCAGCAAGTGGCAGCTGTGTGAGTGGAGGAATCATCTTGGACATTCTAGTTGGAGCAGACATCTATGGAGAAAATCCCAGGCCCCAGGCATATTGGCCCCAGTCTAGCCATCTTCAAGCATTGAAACCACCCTACTTGAGGCCTCAAATGTCATAGAATAGATACAAGTTGTCTTTGCTATATCCTGTCTGAATTCCTGATCCTTAGAATTGTGAGCATAATAAAATAGTTATAGTTTTATGCCATTAAACTTTAGAGTAGTTTGTTTCTTGTAATTGATAACTGAAATAGAACTTGGTACCTTGAAATGAGTGCTGCCATAATCTAAAGTTTGCATTGGCTTTGGGATTTGTTGGTAGATTGAAACAAAGAGACCTTGAGAAGACTATTAGTGAAGGCTTGAAACACAGTGGGAAAGGTATTACTGGAGGCTGGGAAAAGAGGAAACCTTTATTATATAGTGGTATAGGATTTTTTGGCACTGTTTTGTGTAGTAACATAGATGGTAGAAAATGCAATAAATTCAATTCAAGGAAATTTCTAGGCCAAATGTTAAAAAGTGCTACCTAGTATCTAGTATCTGCCAACTGCCTATGATAAGGTACAGACAGCTAAATGAGTCAAAAACAAAACAACAACAACAACAAAAACTATAAAGAGGACATATTTCTAACCCAGGATTGAAGCTACTAGAAAGTAAAAATATTCTCATTCTCAGTTCTTCAGATGGCCAATGACTTTTAAAGAAATGGCTGCAGAGCAAAGATAAAGTTCAAGGTGCTGTGAATAAAACATGACCTCAACTAAAGATCTGGAGAGTGCAGTTGTAAATCCCTTTGCTGAGACTTCAGAAAGATTTAAGGCAATGAGTGCCTCATAGAAACTTTCAATTAAATAAAAGAATGTCTAAAGGTCTTCAAGGAATACCTCTTAGACCCATTCTTAGACACAAGGGCTTCTGGAGATCCTAAGGGTATTTTCTTACAGTATCCTCACACAGGACTTGAGATAGAGAAACTGGGAATAGTTTCACATGCTGGGGCTCTGTCTGCAATAAGATTCATTGGAAATCTATGAGGCTTTTCAGAAATTATACATTAACCATCTGTTATGTAAGAGGAAGAATAACTTAGAGGGTGGAGCCAAGAGGCATGGAGAATCATTCTTGGGGAGTAGGACGTGGCTGTAATGGAGGAACTGGTGACATGTGTCTGACTCAATTTCAGAATTGAATGGGCCACTAACTGCTATGTATCTTTTGTTTCTTCCCACTTTTCCTCGCAGTTTGAATGGGAGTTTCTATTGTGGTTATCCTGAGTCAGTCTCAGTATTGTGTGTTTGTATGTTGGGTGTGTGGGAGCAGATAATTTGTCTCTTTAATTCAGATCAAGAGGAACTATACTACAGTAGCTGTACCTGAGGAACTGCATCTGAGAAGCCTCAGCCACATCTGGACCTGATTTAGATATCGAGATTCTGGACATCAAGCTGATGCCATAATGAGATGAGAATTTTGAAGGTCTTAGGAGAGGGTGAGTGTATTTTGCATGTGGAAGGGAGTTGTTGGGGCCAGAGGGTGGTCTGTGGTACCTTGATTCCAAGTGGCCACCATCAGTTTCTTCCCTTCTTGCCATTCAGAAGTGGAATCTGTTTCTCTCCTCCTCTTGAATCTGGGCTGGCTTTAGTGACTTGCTTAACTAATAGTGTGATTTCCTAGGATTTCTGAGGCTATGTCATAAGAAGTCTTGCAGCTTCTACCTATGGCTCTTGGCATTCTCTCTCTTAAAATGCTCATTTGTAGAACCCAGCCTCTATACTATAAGAAGCCAAACCAGGTGGAGAGGACACATGTAGATACTTGTTGATACCCCCAGTGAGTTGTTAGTAAACAAACAGGATCAACTAACTCTCAGCCATATGAGTGAGTAAAGAAGCCATGTTGAAGAGTCTAGCTCTAGTAGACATCACCTAGAGAAGTACAGAGTCCCCAGACATATGGTCCCTGTTAAGACATACCAGCCATCTTCATCCATTCAAGTCATCTTACCTCAGGTTCCATACACCTCAGACGCAGCTGTCTCTGCTGTGCCCTGCCAGAATGTGTATCCCACAGATGAGAATAATAAAACGATTGTTGTTTCACACCACTAACTTCTGGGGTAGGTAGTTTTTTGTGTAGCAGTAGAGATGGAAATTTGTATCAGCCTAAACAGAAAACAGTCCGGTTCTGTGCAGCTTATAAGTTGTTGTTAGGTGCTATCAAATCAGTGTCCAACTCATAGTGACTCTACATACAACAGGCGAAATACTATTGTCAGTGCTTCTCTGCTATTCATAGCACTTTCAATGGTTGATTGCTTTTTAGGAGTGGGTTCCCAGGTCCTTCTCCCAAGCCTACAGCACCTGGTGTTCCCAGGCAGCCTCCCATTCAAGTACTAATCAGGTCCGACCCTGCTTAGCTTCCGAGACAGGATCGGACACCACAGTGGTACGGATGCAGGCACAGTTTATGAGACACATGTAAAACAAGGAATCGGAGACTGGAAATAAAGGTATGGGAAAACCTAATTCAAAAGAAAACCAGTATAGCAGATTAATAGAGAACATGAATTTGGAGGCAGAAATCATTACTAGACTTAAAGAGCCTAATAGAGTATAATAAAGTTAAATTTTACTATATTATAGAACATTATAAATATTATGGCTTATGCCTGTGTCCCAGTGATTTGGGAGGCAGAGGCAGGAGGATTGGAAGTTTGAGGCCAGAGACAGCCTACACAACTTAGCAAGACCCTGTCTCAAGATAAAATATAAAAAAAGGGCTGGAGGTACAGCTTAGTGGTCGAGCACTTGCCTAGCATGTGCAAGGCCCTGGGTTCAATCCCCCAGTACTGAAAAAAAAAAAAAAATCAGAAAAATTATGAAAGGAATAATTAAGCAAGAAGCTATAATTCCAAATCAATATGCATCCAATAGTATGACCTCAAAATATATTGTTGTTGTTCTTAGGTACCATGAAGTTGGATCTAACTCATAGTACCCTCATAGGATTTTCAATGGCTGATTGTTTCAGGAGTGAGTTGCCAGGTCCTTCTCCTGTCAAAATATGTAGATAGAATACAGATAGAATTTGCACTATATAAATTTTCTGAGTATGGTGGTACACACTTGTAGTCCCAGCTACTTGGGAGACAGAAGCACAAGGATACCTTGAGCCTAGGAGTTCAAGGCCGGCCTAGGCAACATAGCAAGACCCATCTCAGAGAAAAAAAGAAAAAGAAAAAAATGTATGTAATATAGGAAGAAAATATATAATTATAGGACTAGATTGATAAATCTACAAAGTGGAATTTATTTATTTATTTATTTATTTGTTGAGACTAGGTCTCACTATACACTTGCAGTGTAGTCTGGGCAGGCCTTGAACTTGCAGTCTGCCTCCTTCAGCATACCAAGGGCTGAAATTACAAGCATGTGCCACCATTCCTGGCTCAAAATTGTCAAGGCAGGAAGAAGCATTAACAGAACTCACTTCACTTGTTTCTTGTCTCTTAGGGCACATCATTGCCTGATGTGCAGTGTCTTTATAGCTGTTGTTTCATATAATAATTTTGTCTGTTTTTTTGTTTGAGGCATGTATACAAATCCTGTTGTTCTTGTCGGTAGGTGCCGTCTCATAGCGACCCTATGTGCAACAGATGAAACACTATTGTCGTACTTCTCTGCTATTCATAGAATTTTCGATGGCTGATTTTTTTGGTAGGAGAGTGGACTGCTGGGTCTTTCTCCCAAGCCTACAGCACCTGGTGTTCCCAGGTGATCTCTCATCCAAGTAGGAACCAGGCCTGACTTTGCTTAGCTTCTGAGATCTGACAGGATGGGATGCCACAGTAGTACAGCTGCAGGCTATAAATTCTATATGTTACTCCACATTGGCTAGAAATGGATGTACTCTATTTTCTATATCTTTTATGTTCTTAAAATGTTTCATGATAAACATATACACCAAAAGGGCATATTTGTCAAAGGTAAGGTACCTATTGCCTGTTTCCCGAGTTAAATCTCACCTTTTTTGGCCATTTCAAGTTTTCATTTTAGATTTCAAGTCTTTTTAGATAATTCCTTTTGTGTATAAAACCAAGAGATTTAATGTATTCTGGATTGTATGAATAGAGCATTACTCCTTTTATGACAGGCCTGAGGACTGAACTCAGCATGATTGTCTTGTTTCATGTTAGCTTCCAATTAGCATCAGGTGGCTTTATTTATTTATTTATTTATTTATTTATTTTTTGTTGTTGTTGTCTTAAAGGAATCCATCTATCTGTTTAATTTGAGCTTGTGATCTCTGGCAAGAAACCTACCAGGAATAAAATTTAAAAATTTTTACATCTTGAGCCTTTAAAAAATAAAATCTAGATGCAAATATTTTTTAAAAATATTTTCTCTAAATCCTTTTACAGTGGAATCATTTTTTAAAAAAAGAAAGCACTGTCCTTTAGCCTAGTTAATGAATAATATGAATACTATTTTATTATTAATAGTTGATTTCTAAAGTTTCCTAGGGTAGGAAGACTGTTCTAGTTGAATAATTTAAAGGAATTGATAAGGTCATGAATTCTGTTAGTAGAAGTAATAAAGAAAGACATGGTGTTGATTTTGAGTAGAGAGTGATTCTGTAGTTAAGATGAGGGAGTTTCTTAGTCTTCTTAGGCCATAGGGTCATCTGACAAGAATGAGGAATAGGAAAGTGACCTTAAGATGGAGTAGAAAAAGCTTAGAATGTTGGGGAGGGGTGTGCATCCTGAGGTAATGTGATTCTTACCTTTGGGAGGATAGGATGAAGAATCTGTTGCAGGATTCTGGCTTATGACTTTTACTTTCTCCTTTTTTTTTTTTTTCATGTTCAATACACAGCTGTTATTAATTATAAGAGAGTGGGAATGAAAAGAAAAAAAGAAAACTGTTTTCTTCCCCCAAGCAATAGGAAAGCCAACTCAATTTCTGCTACAGTATTTTTGTAAAGATGGAACCCAGTTAAAATATCCTAGAGTAAAACAATTAGGAGATATACAGAAAGGTGCTGTGTTCCTCAGGGATTAGTGAGTATGAGATAGCCAGCTCTAGTTGTGTGTATGGGGGGGTTGTGTGAGTGTGTGTATGTATATGCGTAGCTGGCATCAGCTCTTTACAGCTACAGTCTTTTCTTTCTTTGTCCTTTAGCCTCCCTGATGTATTTATGTATGTAGCCTCCCTAGGGTATATATGATATATTCATAGCTGGCATCAGCTATTTAGGACTACATTATTTTCTTTCCCTTCTATTTGAGGCTTCCCAGAGTCATTCTTGCAAGAGCTTGTCCAAGTTTGTTTGAAGTGAATTAAACTACAGATTTTTGTTAGAAGCACTGGGCAGGATTCACAGCATAGAGATTCCTAATGGAGAACCCACCAGGTAAGGAAACCAACAGTTCTCTGTGTCCTGAGATGACCACCTTCTGTCCAGATTACGAAAGAAAGATTGTTTTGCCGGAATCTTCCCATGGTGCCAAGGAGTGGGGATTTGGGATTCTAAGTTCCAATTTTGGCAAGTCTTAATGAAAGGGATAAAAAAAGAGATACAAAAGAAAGAACTTCAGCTCTTAGACTTAGTGCCAACCTTCCTCCTGAGGGAACTATTCTTCCTGACCTAGTAGAACCCATGTGATAAAAGTTCTTCGTGTCCCTTTAGAATTTAGAGTAGTAATCCTCTATTCTCTTTAAACAAAGACCACTTCTCCACTCCTCACCCCTGCAAAAAAATGCATTTTAGGTGTATCAAGCCAACTGATTTTAGATCATAGCGTCCTTCTTTGTAGGGTGAAAATGACCTTAATTGAAGCTACATGATATAAGGTGTAATGGTAAAGTGAGATGATATAGTGACACACATAATCAATATTGTATATGTTCTAGAGCAGTTCACTAATCTTTTGGTCTCAAGATTCCTTTAGGATCCCAAAGAACTTTTGTTGATGTGGGTTATATCTATCACAATTTAGGAATTAAACCTGAGAATTCCTAATAAGTTGTTTTTGTTTTTAGGTGTCGTTGAGTCGAGTCCAACTCATAGCGACCCTATGACAACAGAAGGAAACACCTCCCACATGGTGCCATGCCTGGCACTATGTCAGTTTGTCTCTGCTACTCATAGAGTTTTCAGTGGCTGATTGTTTGGGGGTTTTTTCTAGAGTAGGCTGCCAGGTCCTTCTCCCATTTTTGTGGTGGTAGGGATCTCATCCAGGGCCTTAGAGTCTGCAGAGCAGCATTCTACCAACTGAGCTAAACCCCAGGCCTTTCCTAATAAGTATTAGGAATTAAACTTGAGAATTAATAAGTATTAATTGATTTTAAATAATTATGAATATAGAATGTGTTGTTTAATAAACTGAGTAATTAAAATACTTATATCTTCACTTATTGAGAATAAGCCCATTATTTGTTAATACAAATATTTTTCATGAAAACAAATAATATTTTCTAATGCAAGAAAACATTTAATGGGAAGGAAGGCATTGTTTTATGTTATTTGCAAATCTCTTTGATATCTGGCTTCATAAAAACAATTGGATTCTCATGTTTGCTTTTGTATTTATTCTGATGCATTGCCATATATCATGTACCCTCTGAAAACACCACTGTATTCTGCCAAGATAGAGTATAAAAGGCAAACATCATCTGAGAATAATAGGCTAAGTATCCCTTATCTGAAATGCTTGGGACCAGAAGTATTTTGGATTTCAGACTTTTTTTTTTTTCCTTCAGATTTTGGAATTTTTCAGTATACATAATAAGAGATCTTGGGAATGAGACCCAAGTCAAAACACAACATACTTTCTTATTTAATATATATACATAGCCTGAAGTAACTTGTTTATTTTGAGACAGGATCTCTCAATGTAGCCCAGGTTGGCTTCAAACTCTTGATCCTCCTGCCTCACCCTCCAGAGTACTGAGATGATAAGCATGTGCTGACATGCCTAGCTGAAGGTAATGTTATACAGTATTTTCAGTAATTCTGTGTATAAAACAAAGTTTCATGACAGATATTTTTCCACTTATATCAGTGCTCAAAATTTTTCAGATTTTGGAGCATTTTGCATTTTTGGATTAGGGATACTGAACCTGTATTGAAGATATTTCACTATATGCACCCCTGGGAAGGATACTTGTAGGAGTTTTGGGATCACATTTTGAGACTACTGTTACCAATTATTTATATGTGAGAAAAGAGAAACACAAGAGTCATCACCATTGAGTACAGCAGATTTTTCCATCTGTTTAATCGGTACAGGTTATTTAAACTAATTAAGCAGTATAACATCCAGACTCCAGGATTGAAGTGGGTGCTATAGCTGAAACCTCCAAGTACTGAAGTGGGGGTTAGTACTGGTTCATATGTTTTTTAAAAGTATTTGCTGTTCAGCATTTTTGTAGGCCACTGCTAACCTGTGAGAGAGGAAAGTGGAGCCAGATCCCTGGGAAAGAAAAACCAAAGGATTTTAGAGATAAAAATGACCTTTGAAAATAATTGAGTCATAGAATTTAAGACTTTCAGATTTGCAAAGTACCTCTGAGATTATCTAACCCTTAAGCTTTATAATAATTATGACTAGTACTTGTACAGGATAGCTTTACATAGAATCACTCTGTCTCTCTGCCTCTGTCATTCTTACTCTCCCTTGTCCTTTGATCTTTACTATTTATTTTTAATGTTTTTAATAGTATAAATTGTCAACCATGTACCCCAGTACCCACCTTTGTACCAAATGTGAATACTTGGGCGTTTGTTTCATGTAAGCTTTTACCTACTCCACCCAATTCCCTGGATTATTGGATGCAAATTCATGAATTTTATAATTCATCTATAAACATATTGCTATATATCTCTAAAATATAAAGACATTAAATAAATAACCTCAGTTCCATTATTACAGTAAAAATTAACAGTAATTCTTGAATAGCATCTATAACCCAGTGTTCACATTTCCCTGATTGCTTTTTTTTCAGTGTGTTTGCATCAGGACACAAGTACATTTCCAAATTGATTTATCTCTTACCACTTTTCATCAATTTCTCTTTCTTTTGCAATTTTTCTTGTAAATTGTGTCATGTCTTATGATTTCCCTGATCTAAATTTTAATGATTATATTTCCATAGTGTTTTTTTTAAACATGTTCCTTCTTCCTCTACATTTCCTGTAAATTGGCACTTACATTTCTTTGTAAGTGGTTTCTTCTGTTAGGAGGTATATCATGTCTGCTTATCTCTCTTTTTGTGATTTTAGTAACTATTGATTGTTGCTCATACCCATGAGATCATTAAGGCTACAACATGGTGATATTCTGACTTTATCATTCTTTCTTTACTAGTTGGAATATTTCCATAAAGAGAAACTTCCCCATATCTACTACTTGATGCCCACTGGTGTAATGCACATTGGGAAATTTAGGATGAATACTTCATTCTTTTTTTTTTTTTTAAACTGATTTTCAAAATAATTAATTGGTTCACTAGCATTCTCCAGTGGTGACCAGTTAGCTATTGCATGTTTTTGTCAGTTCATTTTTGGGAGTTGAGCATCATTATGAACTCCTGGAATAAAACATGTTTGAATATGTGTCAATCCATTGTTTATATTATTACATTGTATTCCTTTTCCAGTAATTTTACTGTTTGTTACCTCTAATAGCCTAGGCTTCAGATGAGGACATATGAAGCCTGGCTTTCAATATATGTTTACCCAATGAATGAATTGGTATTCTTAGCAGCATTTTATTTTATTTTTAATTGATTAATTGATTATTTTTGCAGTACTTGGGGGTTGATCCCAGAGCCCCCGTGCATATTTTGCAAGCACTCTACCACTAAGCTGCACCCCAGCCCATTTTCAATATTTTTATCTTGAGACAGGGTCTCACTAAGTTACACAGGCTGCCTCTGGTCACAAACCTGCAATCCTCCTGCCTCCATCTCCTGGATCACCAGGATTATAGGTATAAGCCACAGCACTAAACTCAGCAGCATTTTTAAATGTGAGTTCATTTTGAAGACATGTCAGAAGAACAATGTCAAGGATGTCTTTTCTGCTTTATGTGAAAAAAGGCAACGTAACAGTGAAAAATATTCAGTGTGAATGTAAATTAAAAGGTATTATTTAAGAAGTGAGTATTAGCCAGGCATAGTGGCCCATGCCTGTAATCCCAGTTACTCAGGAGCCTGAGGTGGTAGGTTCATTTGAGCCCAGTCTGGTCTTGAACTTCTGGGACACCCCATTTCCAAAAATAAGTAAATAAATAAAATATATGTTATTCAATTACTATTTATGAACAGACATGGAGTTCTTTTACTCCATTGTTTCCAGTGGATTTTTCATTATATTTATTTATTTATTTATTTATTTATATATTTTTTCATTATATTTTTTGTCCAAAAATGTAAGTCAAAGTCCTTGCTTTTACTTCTGTTTTACTTCTGCCCTAAGATAAACAACATTGAAAGTTTCCTTTTCACCCTTTCAGGTTCTTTTTCTTTAATACAAATGGCAAAAAACATTCACATTCATGACAGATATGCTCCTCATCCATTATTTTATAACCCCCAGAAAATATTGCAGGGAGATAAAGCAAAACTAACTTTAAATACTCACAATATGGTAGGTACTGTTCTGAAACCTTTTACATGGACTAGAGATAGACAGACAGACAGATAGATAGATAGATAGATAGATAGATAGATAGATAGATATAATTTATTCCTACCACAGGGTTGTGGTAAAGTGGATAGGATTACTATCATCTCTGTAGTTATAGATGAAGTGATTAAGGAATAGACATTAAGACATTTGCCCAAAGTCACACAACTAGTTAATGTTAGAGCTAGATGATGCATTCATTCTCTAGAGCCTGTTCTGTTTGATTTACCTTTAGTGACTTTACCACAGGCTTTTATTTTTTTCTAGGATATGGTAAAAAAGGATTTTATAATCATATGAATAATAAAATAATAAAATTTAGTTGCAAAATTTGTCATTTTATGGCAAGTAAATATGGCAAGATCAGTCTTCCTTTCCTTTTCCTTTTGCTTTTGCAGTACTGGTATCAAACTTAGAGCTCCATGCTTGCTAGGCAAGTGCTGTACCACTGAGCTACATCCCCAGCTCCTAATTTTTCCCCAGTTCATCATTTCATAAGAAACAGCCAAAAAAGTATGAACTCTTTAAGAATAAGTTCATATTATCCTTTGCTTTTTGTAAAACAAAATGAAATTCATAGAATTTTCAAGTTTTATACACTGTTGGTAGGACTACTGCTTGCAACATACTTGCTTACCATCACTTTCCCTTTGATTAGATAATAATAACTTATTCTGTGTGGTTACTAACAGGTTCATAGGATTCTCATACATGACCCCTGAAGAGGCAGTCATCCTAGTCTTTTTCAGGTATCCTTGCTTCCTTCATGGCTATGAATTTATGCATAGATTAAAAAATAACTCAAAGCACTCTAATAATTAGTGGTTGTCAAGCTGTGACTGTAGCATATTATAGTAGAACCCACTGGTTGTTCAAAATTCTTTGCTTTATGTCATGCCTTTCTCTCTTACTCAGTAAAGCTGAATGTTACATCAGAAAAGGGTGCTTAGATATTAGGAATAAATTATTGGGACATTTTTTTACATCTTGACTTCTAGATTGAGAAACATTACTTTTAAAAGCATATTGTAAGCCACTTCAAATTTACATAGCAAAGACAGCTATTGGCATTCTTTTCTTTGTATCTTTCAACCTTTAGCATTGGGAAGTTTGGTTTTAATGATTGAGGAAAAGGAATTTGTAAAAAAGAAAATAAGAAGCAGGTGTGGTGGTGCTAAGTGTCTTGCTAAGTTATGCAGAGAAAGGCAGGAGGAATTCAGGACTACCCTGGGCTACACAGTAAGACCCTTTCTCAACAAAACCAAAGGCAAGGGATGGTGGTGTGTCTCAGAGGTGGAGCTCTTTGCCTAGTGTGTTTGAGGTCCTAGGTTCAGTCCTCAGCAAGAGGGGACGTGTTGGGGGGACCCACCAAGGGCTAGGGTTGTAGCTCAGTGGTAGAATCCTGTACAAGGCCTTGGGTTCAATACCCAACCTGCAAAAATTAAATTTATTAACTAATAAAATAAATATAACAATGCTAAACTTATTATATTTGCAGCCGTACCACTGTGGTGTCCGATCCCATCAGATCTCAAAAACTAAGCAGGGTCGGGCCTGGCTAATACTTGGATGGGAGACCACCTGGGAACATCAGGTGCTGTAGGCTTGGAAAAATGACCTGACAACCCACTCCCAAAAACCAATCAGCCATTGAAAACTCTACTACGAATAGCAGAGAAGCACTAACAAGACTTTTTCACCTGTTGTATGCAGGGTCATTGTGAGTCAGACACTGACTTGACAGCACAACAACAACAACAAACTTACTATAATAAGTAATACTTTGCTGGTTTCCCCAAGATTGAGAGCTTAAAAAGAGACTCTTAAAGCACATACAAATTATATGCAAATATGTCTACCCCTTCAACTAATATTAAGAGTTTGGATGTGGCCTTGAAAATGTTCCAGTAAAAGCTATGGATCAATTACAACCATAGAATAAAAGTTATCTGAGGGAACCCAGCACAGACAGAACTTTTTTTCAAACAGAAAAACAAAACAGCAACTACAGATGTAATTTGTGGGTTTGTTTGCTTGTTTATTTGCTTAGTTTTTATTTTTCCTTGCAGTTTTTGGAAACAGGGTCTTGGTAGGTACCCCAGGCTGGCCTCAAATGCACTGTATAGCCCAGCCAATCTTAAACTCATGATCCTCTTGCTTCAGCCTCCTGAGTGCTAGGATTGTAGGCATGTACTACTATACCCAATACAAATGTAAACTCTGATAGGTCAGTTTTTGTTGAAATTATTCAAATATTTATAGCAGTTATATTAACTATCTGTTGACATGTAGGTTGAGTATCTCTTATCTAAAATGCTTAGCACTAGAAGTGTTTACGATTTCATAGTTTTTCAGACTTTATAATATATGCATAGATTTTACTGGTTGGGCATCTGCTATACTTTAGATTGGACATGTTCTCTGAAGGCCTATGTATTAAAGGTCTGTTTCCCGGTGTGTGGCACTGTTAGAGGAGGTGGTAGAACCTTTAAGAGGTGGGGTCCAGTTAGAGGATGTTTAAGCATTGGGGGTGTGTCCTTGAGGAAGCTATTGGTACTCTCTCCACTTCCCCTCTTTCTCTTTACTTCCTGGCTGCCATGAAGTGAGTGTCTTCCTCTGCCTCATGCTTCCTCCATTTTGTACTCTCTTGCCACAGGCCCCAAAGCAACAGGGCCAATCAGCCATACACTGAAATGTCCAAAACTGTGAGCCAAAATAAGCCTTTCCTCCTTATAAGTTGATTTATGTCAGGTATTTTGTTATAGTAACAGGAAGCTAACTAAAAGAGGATCTATAATCTGAAAACCAAAAATTTGAAATGCTCCATAATTCAGAGTTTTTTGAGAGACATGTCAGTTCTCAAAAACTTTCAGATATAAGAGCATTTCGGAGCCAGGCATGGTGGCACACACCTATAATCCCAGAGGCTCAGGAAGCAGAGGCAGAATGATTGTGAGTTCAAGGCCAGAAGCAGCCTCTGTAACTTAGTAAGACCCCAGCTCAAACTAAAAGGTAAAAAACAGGCTGGATGGAGGTACAGCCCAGTAGTAGAGCACTTGCAAAGTATGTGCAAGGTCTTGGATTCAACTGCCTAGTACTTGTCAAAAAAAAAAAAAAGTGTTTTTGGATCTCAGATTTTTGCACTAGAGATGCTCAATTTGTATACTGTAATTCCAGAAAGAAGTGGCTTAGTATTAATTTTTATATGGTATTGTGATTAAGACTCAAATGTGATTTGCTCTTAAATATTCATTTGAGACTATTAATTTATTTTTAGGAAATTAAGTCATAGTCAACATAATTCCTCACTTACTGGTTATGAAAAGTCTTTATCTCACTGTCTTGTTTGGTAGTAATGGAGAAGGATTTGCTTAGTGTTCATATTACTTCTTTTTGTATGGATCTAACCAGTCATTTTGTAGGAAAAGTAACATTGATCCAGCTATTCTTTACTGGGGAACTGAATGGTGCATTCTGTCTGGCATTCAAATAGATGTTTAGTTCGTAGAACAATTACTTTGTGTGCTCATGATAAATGTTATTTATTTGGACACATTTGCCTTTTCCTTTTTTTTCTTAATTGGTTCTACTGCATCTCTAAAAGCTGCCCTTTAGACTGACAGCCAAAAAATCCCACATGTCTGAGGAAAGTGCCAGGAAAATGTTAGTGCTCCAATTTCCCTAATCCTTATCCCTTAATTTTTAGGTATCATTGAAATCAGATGGGTTATACTGTCCACAGGCTGGTGGTCTATTTAGGACCATTCCACAGAAGAAAACCCTTGAGTTCCTTTTATGTGTTAGGCTTTCAACATGTGTTAGCTCGTTTAGTTCTTAGAATTCTATGAGGTAGATGGTATATCAGTTTTACAGATAAAAAAGAGGCTATTTGTCAATTTACCCTGTCCCACCCCTTAAGTAATAAGATGGTGATTTGAATCCATCTCAGTCTATAAATGTCTCACTACCATGTCACATGAATCTATGTACTGCACCACTGTAGCTGTTCATCTGAATAGGCTACCTTCTGTTAGTAAATATTTCAGCAAGATGGAGTAGGTAATAGGATTAGTAGACATACTAAGGACGTGGCACATTACAAGGCTCTTAAGATAACAGCGTAAGTCAGAGGTTAGATCTGTTATGAACATGTATACCTTGGACGAGTCATATATTGTTTTTTTTGTTTTTAGTACTAGGTAGTTGAGTCCAGGGCATCACGCATGCTAAGCAAGTGCCTGCCCACTCTGAGTTGCACCCCTATTCCCTGCTTCTTAAAAACATTTTATTTTGAGAGAGGGTCTCACTTAAGTTGCATAGGCTGCCTCTGGCCTCAAACTTGTAATCATCCTGCCTCAGCCTCCTGAGTCACTGAGATTACAGGCATACACCATGACACCTGGCCATATATTGCCTTTGTTGCAGTTTCCTAGTCTGTAAAATGAAGATAACATCTGCTCTACATTCCCGATGGTGTTTTGTGTGTCTATCTGTGTGAAACCCTTGACAATTATAAAATTTACTAATGTAACATATTTTGTATATGGTTATATTATGACTGAGGGGCTGGGATTTAGCTCAGTTGGTAGAGTGCTGCTCTGCAGTCTCTGAGGTCCCAAGTTTGATTCCCAGCACTGCGAAAATGGGAAAAGGACATGGCAATCCACCCCTGAGGCAATCCCTAAACCATTAGCCATTGAAAACCATATAAGGGTTGCTGTGAATTGGACATGACTCAACAGCACCTAAAAACAACAACTATATTATGACTGTGGAGTATCATGTGGCGTGGTGGATTGATGTCATTCTTTTAACCAAGGAATAGTTATTCAATCTTGGCAGTAGGCCATGGACCTCTCTCAAGGAAATAGCCTCTGTCAATCACAGTCATTTCTTGGAAGGAAGGAAGAATTGAAAAATGGCACAACAGTTATTCTCCTTGACCTCCTTCTCTGAAAGCGAATTTGATTAGGCAAGCTGGTTTCATAATAAAAGTAGAGCTTCTCTCTTCTCTCTGGGGGAATTGAATCTGAGCGGCCAGACTTGTTCTGTGAAGCCAGAGCAATCTGGTTTTAAAGGATTTAACTAAATTCATTGTGATTAATGTTTTATGAAGGATGTGCATTGCATAGCAGAAACTTTAAAAATGTTACATATTTGTCATTCTGTGTCTCTAGATTGAGAACAGAACACTGTAACTACTTTAAGTTCAAGGAATAGTCTTCAACAATTTCATAGCATCTTAAAGAGAAGCCCAGATTCTGAAGGTGGAAAATAAGCAGTAGGGGACCATTGTAAAGTCTATAAAACTGAATCTTCAGCTAGGCACTATTTGATATTTCTCCAGACCTTAGTGAGTTGATTCAAGTACTTTATTTCATTATATAGAAAAAGAAAACTAAAGCTCAACACACAACACCTAGTACATATGCAGTAAGTGTCTAAATGTTTAGTAAAAAACAATTGTAGAATTTTGCTTGATTATCCGTGCTTCAAACCCACAAACAATTGGGTTCAGGTTTTGGGTTTGGGTTGGGTTTGAAGCCCTGCTTTCTACAGGCACGATTCAAATCTGAACCTGAACCAAATCCAAACACTACATGTTAATGTATTGAAACCATACCCAAACCAGAAACTGGTTTTCTGTAGGGTTGTTGTTGTTAGGTGCCATCAAGTTGAGTCCAACTCATAGCGACCCTATGTACAGCAAATCGAAACACTTGCCGATTCTGTGCCAGGCAAACGATCTTATTTATGTTTAAGCCCATTGTTGCAAACACTGATTGAAGCCCTGCTAATTATTGTGTTAGGATAAAGGCAGTGTGTGGCCAGAGAAACAACTTGGAATTAGTTTTTGTAACTACAGACATCCTTGGACAATTACTGAATGCCCTATTGAATTTATATTGTCTCTAATCAAGACGATTTTCCTTAATCCTTTATTCTTCAAACATTTGCTGGCCTTCCTGGGGGCTTGTATGTAAACATGTAGAACTAAAGTCACTAGTTTAAAAGTAATTTGCCCAAAGTCAGGACAAAAATAGGTTAATCAGTATCCATAAAGGTTATCTATATTCATATTGTTACTTCTATTTACTAAATTGATTTTGGATAAATCAAATCCCAGTCTTGCTTCATTCCCCTCCTTTGTGTCTTACTTAACCTAATTGGATATTTTTGGAAATATAGTTAAATATAAGCTTCATTGGGGGGAATCATTTGGGCACCTAACAACAACAAAAAATAATGGTTACTTAAGATATTTATAACTGGCCAGGCATGCTGGTGCACACCTGTAATGCCAGTACTTGGAAGGCTGAAGCAGGATGATCTCAAGCTTGAGGCCATGCTGGGCTACATAGAGAAACCTTGTCTCAAAAAAATTTTTTGAGAGCTGGCCGCAGTGGTGCATGCCTGTAATCCCAGTGACTCTGGAGGCAGAGGCAGGAGGATCTCAAGTTCAAGACCAGAGGCAGTCTATGTAATTTAGTGAGACCCTGTCTCAAGAAGTAAAAAAATGGGCTGGGGGTGCACCTCAGTGGTACACTTGCAAAACATGCAAGTGCGAGGCCCTGGGTTCAACCCCTACTACTGCGAGACACACACACACACACACACACACGCGCACGCGCACGCATATACACTCACATATTTGAAACTGTATTTGTTGTTGTTGTTGTTAGGTGCTGTCGAGTTGTGTCCGACTCATAGCGACCCTCATAGAGTTTTCAATGGCAGACTGTTTTGGGATTGCCTTGGGAGTGGATTGCCAGGCCCTTCTCCCATTTTTGCAGTGCTGGGAATTGAACTTGGGACCTCAGAGACTGCAGCGCAGCACTCTATCAACTGAGCTAAATCCCAGCCCTAAACTGTATTTAGAAAACAGATATTTATTTGAGAGTAGAAAATCAAGGTAATAATCGAGTAGAGGAGTGGCTACATAAAGGGAGCCAATGAAATATACTATCAACCACAGGCTTTCCTTCCAATTAAGTACTTTCTCAAAAAATCAGAAACATCAAGGGAAGAAAGATAAAATTATTCCCAGGTGTTATGTTGACTTTCAATGGATGTAAATATTTTGGTTACTTAGAGTAATCCATGCAATTGATCAAGTATAAATGCCTAAGATTTATTATAATGGAAAGGCTAAGATGCTTATACCTAAATTTCACATAATCTGGAAGATAAAATAAAAATTTCAGGAAATTATACTAAGTGGTTTAAAACAACACTCAAATGGTTTCTGAAATTAGCCCTCAAAAAGACTATGCATTTTCATTTTAAACTATATACTTGCTAAGAGTCCTTACCCTTGCCTGGTGAGTTAGAGTTTTTGGAGGCATTAGTTTATGTTCTTTCCAAGATTTAGTATATCTCAGCTTTCTGAAGTGGGTAGAGCTGGTTAAAAGTGTGTGTGTGTGTATGTCCATCCCATCCATGTGACTCTGTCGCACAGGCTATTCATGTACCTGCACTTGTCTATTGTATCTGTAGTACACAGTGTGACTGTGTAGGGTGATTGGGGATGTGAAAGGACAGAAAGGTTATAGAGATAGTAAAGGTGACCACTTCAAAAAGAGCTTCTGGAAGACATCACTTCATTTATTTCAATTAGAAATTTTTTGTATAGTACATATATCCCCTGGGTAGTATAGTGGCAGGAGTTTCCTTTGTACTTAGCATGCTTTACTTTGAAATAAGCTTTATCTTACAACCTGGCTGAGTTGTGTACACCACTGAAATTTGTTGTTGTTAGGAGCTGTCGAGGTCAGCCCAACTCACACACACCCTATGTACAACAGAATGAAGCCATACCTAACACTGTGCCGTGCACATGATCTTTTTATGTTTGAGCCTGTTGTTGCAACCACACTGTTTCTTTTCATTTTGAGTCATGCCACATCAGCAAAAGGAGGTCCCAGGGGCTTTGCTCCATTCCAATCATTAAGGGCAACTTTACTTTGAGGAGGCAACTCTTCCTTAGTCATCTTTTGAATGCCTTCCAGCCTGGTGGGCTCATTTTCTGGCACTGTGTCTGACAGTGCTTCTCTGCTATTCATAGGATTTTCAAAGACTAATTTTTTTCAGGAGTGGACTGCTAGGTTCTTCTTCCTAGTCTGCTTTACTCTGGAAGCTCAGCGGACACCTGTCTACCATAGGTGGCCCTACTGGTATCTGAAATACTGGTGGCGTAGCTTTTTATCAACATCGCAGCAACATGCTAGCCTCCACAGCACGACAAGCTGACAGACACGTCGGGATTCAAAATAAAGGTACTGAAAAAAGCATAGAATAGACAGGTCCCAAACAGAAGCTACTGTTAGGAGGTTTGGAAAACGAATTAACTACTCAGGAGCACTGGTGGCAGAAATGTCAGAAGTTGAGATAACAAATTAAGAATGTTCTTGCCTGAGGCTTAATATAAACATCATACTTCTTCCTACATACTGCTAGACATTGCCATGTAGCTCTATACTAGGGGCCCAGATGTTCAAACTATGATTCTGTTCCCATCATTTGCAGTAAGTTGAAGATTGTGTGTGTGTGTGTGTGTGTGTGTGTGTGTGTGTGTGTGTGTATGTATATATTTATATATATGTATATATGTATATATATACATATATATACATATATATACACACACACACACACACATATATATATATATATATATATATATATATTTTTTTTTTTTTTTTTTTTTTAAATCAGTGCTGAGGACCAAACCCAGGGCCTTGGGCTTGCTGGGTAAGCACTCTACCACTGAGCTAAATCCTCAACCTTTTTTTTTCTTCTTAATTAATGGGATGGGATCTTCCTATATCTCTTAGGCTGGCCTTGAACTTCAGGGCTCAAGTGATCCTCCTACCTCAGCCTCCCAATGGGACCAAAGTCATAGTCCAGCATTTCTTCCTCACAAAATGAAGAAAATCATTGGGGAAATTTGTGTGTGTGTATGTGAAAGTATATGGTGTTTGATAAAGTGATTTGGAGCTGTTACGACAATCATTGTTGAATAGCCTGTCATTCTGTTTACAAATCCAATAGCTAGAGTGTAATAGAGAAGAAACCCTGATGTTTGACTTGTTAGGAAAGATGATAACCTCATGGAGAGAAAATGATTGGAAAATATTCCTGTTCTAATGATAAAAGAAGAAAAACCTTGATTTATTTTAACATAAACATTAGGTTCATATTCTGTAGTGAATAGATTATTTACCAATCACTCTTTCTTTTTCTTATCTGTTAGTGAATTCTGATTTAGGAAATACAAGATAGTCTGGTTTTATTGTTAAGCTTGGGGAAAAATCACTTTGTCCTGTCTGGTTAGCTGTGTATTTCAGGATAAATATCAGAAAATAGGTTAAATTTCCATTACAGCATGTATCAAATTTGTTACTCTGGTTTGGTTAGAAACTGTCTCCACCTAGTGGCCACAATTCACTTGTTTCATGAGGACGCCTGCTTTTTTTGTTTTGTTTTGCTTTCTTTCAGTGTATGACAGCTATAGAAGATACCAGGTTGTTGTGTGCTGTCGAGTGGTATCCAACTCATAGCGACCCTCATAGGGTTTTCAATGGCTGATTGTTTCCGTATTGCCTCAAGAGTGGATTGCCATGTCCCTCTCCCATTTTTGTGGTGCTGGGAATCAAACTTGGGACCTCAGAGACTGCAGAGCTGTTCTGTACCAACTGAGCTAAATCCCAGCCCAGATACCAGGTAGCAGTGACTAAATACTATATCTCTACGAAGCTTTTACTAAAATTTCTAGAATAGCTTTAGAGAGTTCTTATTAAGCTTGGCTTGGGAAACCGTGCGTGGTGGTTTATGCCTGTAATCCCAACACTTGGAGAGCTGAGGCAGGGGGATCACAAGTTCTAGGCCAACCTGGGTTACATCACTTGTCTCAAAAAATCTAAACACATACATAATGGGTTGGGGAATAATTACAGAGAAGCAATGTAAGGACTTTAAAAACTAAACCAAAGAGTTGAACTCCTATAAGCAGCTCATTTGCAGTAGTACATTTGATATCTGCCATTTTACTGAGTATTTTCATTGTTTTAGGAAGTTTTGTTATATTCTTTATCTGTCAAAAGCTCTTCCCATCTCCACCCCATCCCCAGGTACCCACTGTTATGACTTACGTTACCCTGCTCCATAAATTTTGTTTTTGAACATGAGTTTTACCTATTTAATACCATTAACTATAATACCACATTCTATCCTCCACACAAACCCCTGTTTCTGTACTCCCTGTTCTCTAACTTATACTACTTTTTTTCTTTTTTCTGTAGCACTTACCCTTAACAAATAATTTGTTTATTGTGGTCATTCTTTATTACCTGTCTCCATCCAAGAATTTAAATTCTACAAGGGCAGAAATTTTTGTTCTGTTCTAACCCAAGCACACAGAGCCCTGCCTAACACATAGTAAGTGCTCAGTGTGAAATGAATGAATGAGAACAAATGGGCATATGTAAATTTGTAGGTGATTTGGATGTGGGGACTCAGAAATTTAAGAGATTCCCACACTATACTTCTATGTTATCAGGGAATAAGACATAAAATTATCTTTGGAGAGTGTACAAAAGGTGATGGATAGCCAGGCCTAGTGATGCACACCTGTAATTCAAGTGACTTGGGAGGCAGAGGCAGGAAGATCCCAAGTTTGAGGGTCAGCCTGCATAACTTAGACCCTTTCTCAAGATAAAAATAAAAAAGGGCCTGCAGATGCAGCTCAGTGGTAGAGTACTTGCAAAGTATATGCAAGACCTTAGATTCAATCCCCTAATACCGCAAAAAAAAAAAAAATGATGGAATTTTGAGCATAGGGTGTGTATGTATATGTGTGTGTGGTGCTGGGAACCAAACCTAGGGCTTTGTACACAGTAAACGTGTTCTGGCACTGAACTACATTCTCACCCTGGGATTGGCATCTTGAAGGCAATAAAAATAAATTTTGTTAGGCTGGATGTGGTGGTGCATGCTTGTAATCTCAGTGGCTTTGGAGGCAGAGGCAAGAGGATCATAAGTTTGAGACCAGAGGCATCCTGCATAACTTAGTGAGACCCTTTCTCAAGATAAAAAAAGGGGCTGGGGGTAGCAACTTAGTGATAGAGTGCTTGTAAAGTATGTGCAGGGTTCTGAGTTCAACTCCCCAATACTGGAAAAAAAAATTTGTTAGTTTCTAGTTACATATCATGTGGTGGTGGTGGTGGTGGTGGTGGTGGTGGTGGTTGTTATTTGAGACACTGTCTATCTGTGTAGCCAAAGCTAGTTTGGAACTCCCTATGTAGCCCAGGCTTGCCTTGAACTAAAGACCCTCCTGCCTTCGCTTCCCAAGTGCTAGGATTATAGGCCTGTGTCACCTGTCACTATCCCACTAGAGCCTGCAGCCATAGCACTGTGGCATCTGATCCCGTCAGATCTCAGAAGCTAAGCAGGGTTGGGCCTGGTTAGTACTTGGATGGGAGACCGCCTGGGAACACCAGGTATTGTAGGCTTGGGAGAAGGACCCAGCAACCCACTCCCAAAAATCAATCCGCCATTGAAAACCCTATGAATAGCAGAGTAGTATGACAAAGTGTTTCGCCTACTGTACATAGGGTTGCTATGAGTTGGATACCGACTCCATGGCACCTAACAACAACAACAATCCCACCAGATTATAAACTCATTGACTGAAGGAATTATGACTCTTTGTATAGTGCCTAGCACATTATCTTTGTCCATTTGGGCTATTATGACAAACTACCTTAGAATAGTTGATTTATAAACAACAAGAGTTAATTTTTCACAGTCCTGGAGGCTGGGAAGGCCAAGACCAAGGCAATAGCAGATTTGATGTCTGATGAGGGCTTGTTTCCTGGTTTACAGCCAGGCATCTTTTTGCCATGTCCTCATGTAGCAGAAGGGGTGAGGGAGCTCTCTGGGTTTTCTTTTATAAGAGCATTAATCTCACTCAGCTCTTATGACCTAATCATTTCTCAAAGGCCCCACCTTCTACTGGTGTTACATTGAAGGTTGGATTTCAACTTATGAATTTTGTGGGGTACAAACATTTAGTCTATAGCATACATTCTAAGTACTTAGTTCTTATTTCCCTAATAAATGAATTGAAATAGAGAAAATAATGTTATGTGTGACTAGATTAGAGATGTATTCTAGAACAGAGTTCTAGAAGCCACAGTGACAGTACAAAGGACATTTTACTAAATTCGACTCTGTTTTGGTAGTGGACTTATTATGTTCAAATTTTTAGCTTTGTTTTTTTCTGACCCTTAGGTTCCTTGTGTTAGATTAAGATCCTAGTACCTAACTGATAGGGTTATGGTATCTCACCATTCAGTGAGATTAAATATGGAAAGCACATAGTATAGGACCTGCCACATAGTTGGTGCTTAGTAAGTGATAGGCTGAAAACAGCCATCTTGAATTTTTTCCTCCTTAAATGGCTTTTATGTCTCAGCTGGACTGTTGGAGCCAACATCTGCCTGTTATTTTGGCTGTAGTCCCTCCTTCCTGAAGTTTCTTCTCTACACTTAGATTGAATGATTCTTCTCAAACGTTGGTCACATCTCTTCCTTTAGTCTACTTCTTTAACCTTTGTTCATTATTTACATATTTAAGTTCAGACTCCTTAACGAGGGATTCAAGGTACTTCCAGGATCTAGTACTTTAGTTCTTTCCTCATGCTCTACATGTCCTGCCCTTTCTTCCCAGCCTTGCCCACTATGCTCCCTCTATCATCTTATTGTTTCGTAAGCATTCCACGCTATTCAGCATTCTTTGCCTTTGTTCTGGAATTTCCCTCTGACTGGAATGTCCTCTTCCTCTGGTTCTAATGGATTCCCATTCATTCTTTTTTTTTCTTTCCTCTTTTTTTTTTCCCCCCTTTTTCCTTTTGGCCATACTGGAGTATTGAGCTCAGGGCCTCAAGCATGCTAGGTATGTGCCCTAACTTCAGTCCCCTTTTTAAAAAATGTATTTATTTATTTATTTGTTTATTTTTATTTATTTTTTTGCAGTACTTGGGGCTTGAATCCAGGGCCTCACACATATTTTGAAAGTACTCTACCACTCAGCTGCACCCCCAGCCCATTTTTTCTTTTTTTATCTTGAGACAGGGTCTCACTAAATTACACAGGCTGCCTGTGGCCTCAAACCTGCAATACTCCTGCTTCTGCCTCCTGAGTCGCTGGGATTATAGATATGAGCCACCATACTTGGCTTTATTTTGTATTTGGAGACAGGTTCTTACTAAAGTTGCACAGGTTGCCTCTGCCCTCAAACTTGCAATCCTCCTCCCTCAGTCGCCTGAGTTGGCTGGGATTACAGGTGTGCGCCCCTGAGGTAGCTGGATTCCTGTTCATTCTTTTTTTTTTCTGGTACTGGGGGTTGAAACCAGGGCCTCGCGCCTGCCTGCTTTGCAAGTGCTGGACCACTGAGCTGCACCCCCAGCCCTTTTTTTTTTTTTTTTTACTTTTTGAGATAGGGTCTCACTAAATTACGCAGACTGCCTCTGATCTCAAACTTGCGATCCTCCTGCCTCTGCCTTCTGAGCCACTGGGATTATAGGTGTGCGCCACCACACCCGGCGCTTATTCCTGTTCATTCTTAAAGTCAACACCTTTCCCCACCTTGGTATATTTTTGTATTCATTATTACACTGTATTCTAAATATGTACTTACATGTCTGTCTGTCTGTCTGTCTGTCTGTCTGTCTGTCTTTCTTTCTTTCTTTCTTTCTTTCTTTCTTTCATTTTTTTTTGCAGTACTGGGGGTTGAACCCAGGGCCTCCCGCTTGCATGCTCTGCAAATGCTGGACCACTGAGCTGCACCCCCAGACCATTTTTTTACTTTTTGAGACAGGGTCTCGCTAAATTACGCAGACTGCCTCTGGTCTCAAACTTGCCATCCTCCTGCCGCTGCCTCCCTAGCGGTTGGGATTACAGGCCTGCGCCACCGCTCCCGGCGACATGTCTTTCTTTCAAGCAAGACTGAGCTGCTTGAGAGCAAACGCTATATATTCTCCTTTGTCTACAACACTTGCATTTAATGGGTGCTTAATAGAAGTTTATTAAACTAATAGGACTGTGGAGAGTATACAGCCTATTTTGTTCTACTTAAAACAGTTACTTGAAGGAAGAGAAAGGTTTGAGTAAAGGTTTAACAAAGAAAAGTCATAGATAGGATTCCAATAGAGGGGTAAAAACCTGTCAGTTATGAAAATTATCAGCAAGTGATTTAAGTACTAAGATCAGGCCAAATCAGGAATAATATTAATCTATCTGTGAAATTACCATTAGGACATAATTCTACTTTTATTTCAGAGTCTGAAGAGGAGATATAAGGGAACTGACAGGGAAAATAAATAAATAACCCAGAAAGCCAGAGATACTTGACAGTAATAGCAGATAGCAAACTTGGTTTGGGTTTGAAATATGATCTGGCAGTCCAAGGAAATCTAGTGCTATTCTGGGCATCTAACAAAGAGAAATTGTGTCACAGCATAGGGAGTCGGCAAGAGCCCACTGGGAATATTACATTTAACACAGTGTCAGCATTATAGGAACAGAAGGTAGTGAACTCTGAGAGCAACTGCAGTGCTGAAAAGGATAATAGATGAATTTAGGAAGATAAGTTAGAAATTTAAGCCACCACTGTTGACCAAACTCTGGCAACTATAAAGTCTAGGAGAAGAGGACATTCCCACATATCTGAAGTGTTAACATTAGAGCAAGAGAGAATTATTTAGCCTGGACTAGGGAACTTGTTAGAAGGTAAAACTAAGGGAAGGCAAATATATACCTCTCTGAAAGGAATGCCCTGATACCATTTTTGGATGATAGTATTGCCTTCATCCATCAAGATGTTTTACAATGTGAAGCTACAAGGTCAAAATGTAAAAATGAAGAAGATCTTTCCTTGGAGAAATGATTGAGACATATTTTGGTCACATGAATAGTTTTTGGTCACAGAAGACAGATTATAGAGGATTGTTTCATACTCATTAGCAATATGTTAAGCATTATATCCAACAAATGGGAGAAGGGCCTGGCAATCCACTTCAAGGCAATCCTGAAACAATCAGCCATTGAAAACCCTGTGAGGGTCGCTATGAGTCGGATACCGACTCGATGGCACCTAACAACAACAACAATATCCAACAAGGCACATGGTTCTTGAGGTTCTAAAATAAAACCCCTGATCATTCTCAGTTTGTTTCAATAGTTTAGAAACTTCGACAGATTTCATAAGACTGTCCCTTTGGAATAGAATAATGGTGTAAATTGGCCAAATATAAGCTTTCTTTTTTTAAAAAAAAAGTGGGTCCTGCCAGGTATGGCAGTGCATACCTGTAATTCCAACACTCAGAAGGCAGAGGCATGAGAATCACTGCAAGTTTAAAGACTGCCACGAGTTTGAGGCCAGCCTGGTCAACTTTGTGAGTTCCAGGCCAGCTGAGGCTACATAATAAAACCATGTCTCAAAAAACAAAACAAAAAATTAATTTTTAAAAATGGATCCTATTTAAATGAATGTTGCCTTTCACAAGATGATATAACATGTATTCTTGGATCAAGGTTTTCCGTGATGATGGCAACAGAGAAACCTTGAGCTGATAACATATTTGTCCTTTGTTGTTGTTGTTGTTGTTAGGTGCCGTCGAGTCATGTCCAATTCATAGCGACCCTCACAGGGTTTTCAATGGCAGATTGTTTTGGGATTGCCTTGGGAGTGGGTTGCCACGTCCTTCTCCCATTTTTGCAGTTCTGGGAATCAAACTCGGGACCTCAGAGACTGCAGAGCGGCGTTCTACCAACTGAGCTAAATCCCAGCCCTATTTGTTCTTTAGGATTTTTAAAATGCCAGGAAGAGGTGCTGTTGCTTTTTTGCTGGCCCAATCTCTCAGTTATTTCTCAATTCAAGATAGGTCAAGGAAAAATATGATGATTCATTTAGAGACAGCTCTGTTTCTTGAGGCAAATGTCCTTGAATTTTAAAGTGAAATAACCAAAAGAACTCGCAATATACCAAGAGTTTTAAAAACCTCTTGTATTGCTTCCCTTATTTCTGGACTTGTTGGCTTCCGAATGCATGTTTGTTGAAGCCATGATGCAGCTCCGAAGATAGTGTTAGGTATGAAGAACAGAGTTAGGTCCCATTTAAACTGGTAACTGAGTCTTTCCTCAGTTAACTAAATTATGTCCCCTGTGTCAGTGTGGATCCTCCAAGAGGCAAATATCAAGACAGACTTAGAGCTGTAAGATTTATTGGGTGGACCACCTATGAACAATAAGGGGGAAGGGAGCCAGGAATAAGCAGTGAAAGCTTTCAGAATGTGATGCAAGTCTGTTACCTGTGAACAAAGACAGGGAAGGAAAGACTGGGTAGGAAATATCTCAGACCACAGCACAGTTGAGAAAAATCTCAGCCAGGCACACGTGGAGTCTACAAGCAAAAGTGACCCATTGTTGGAATCCTTTAGAGGGTGGAAATAGGGCCCTGCCATGCTCAGTCACTGCCTGAAAGTGGCTTAGGCAAAGAATGCTTTCAATGTTCATGAGGGCGGCAGCTCAAGGCTGAACTGTGTTCCATACATTAGGTTCTCTTAAAGGAGATCCAATAGACAACATCATCCTATCTTCTACACTTTCCCAGTGAGCTTATTTATTCATTTTGTAACAAGATTTATAAAGTTTGATCTATCTTGCCATATAAATATTTACAATAGAGTGGAGTAGTCCCCCTTGCTTATGGAAGATACATTTCAAGGCCCTCAGTGTATGCCTGAAACCACAGGTCATAATAAGTCCTATACATACTATGTTTTTTCCTCTGCATGCATGCACAGATTTAATGCCTTTTCCATTTTAGCTAAGCATGTATTATGCACTGTGGCCATAACTATTGCAGTGTGAGATGTGACAGCAAAACTAGCATGAATGTCTTTTTCTTCCTTCACAATTTTATAGGTGTTAGATTCATTCTTGCAGTAGATCTTTTTTTTTTTCATAGTAGACTAAATAATTCATCTGTTTATTGGAAAGTTTTAATGTACATCTTAATGTGATTCATTCTGACATGCTTTTCATTGTGACATTTCCATATATGCATTTTGTTGTGCATTATACATACAAGTTCCCCCTTACCCTCTTGTGCACTTCCTCCCCCCATCCCACCCTGCACCAAAGACTTCTCTTCCATTTACTTGTTTTTTTATGATACTGTTTTTCTATATATCCTTGGGTTCCAGTTCTGTTTAAGAGAGAAACTTTTTATGTGGTGAACTTTCTTTTTACATTGTCAGAACTATTACATGAATTTTCTAGGCCATCTATAATAATACCATTCTTAGCTTTTTTTTTTTCTTTTATTATGATCTGACCTTTGTATAGGATTTTTTCCTTCTTATAATTTTGATTCAGCTCCCACATATGAGTGAGAACATGTGGTGTTTCTCTTTCTGAGCTTGTGTTCATTCACTTAAAATAATTTTCTTCAATTCCATCCATTTTGCTGTGAATGGTATTATTTCATTTTTTTATTGCTGAGTAGTATTCCATTGTGTATATGTACCACAGTTTTTTAATCCTCTCTTCTGTTGATGGGCACTTTGGTTGATTCCATATCCTTGCTATTGTGAAAAGTGCTGCATTGAACATGGAGATGCAGGTGTCTCTGTGGTATGATGACACATCTCCCTTTGGATAAATTCCTAATACTGTTATACTTGGGTCATATGGTAGATCAATTTTTAGTTTTTTAAGATACCTCCATATTGATTTCCATAGTGGTTGGACCATTTTATAGCTCCACCAACAATGTAAGAGTGTTCCCTTTTCTCTGCAACCTCACCAGCATTTGTTGTTATTTGTTTTATTGATCTTGACCATTCTTAATGGTGTAAGGTGAAATCTCAGAGTTGTTTTAATTTGCATTTCCCTAATGGCTAGAGATATTGAGCATTTTTTCATGTGTTTCATGGCTTTACGGACCTCTTCGTTTGAGAACTGTCTATTCAGTTCCTTTGCCCATTTGTGTATTGGGTTATTTGTTTACTTGGGAATTTTTTTCTTGAGTTCTTTATAAATTGTGGTAATTAGACCTTTGTCTGATGTATAGGATGGGGAATTTTTTTCCCATTCAGTGGGGGTTTCCTTGACTCTGTTGTTTCTTTTACTGTACAGAAGCTTTTTAATTTCATGTAATCCCATTTATCTATTCTTGTTGCAATTTCTTGAACAATTAGAGTCCTATTAAGGAAATACTTTCCTATGCCTGTTGATGGAGTGTATTGCCTATCTTGTCTTCTGTAAGTTTTAAAGTTTCTGGTTTTATGTTGAGATCTTTTATCCATCTTGAGTTAACTCTCATGTATATTGAGACATGTGGTTCGGTTTTCATTTTTCTGCACGCGGATGTCCTTGTTTCCCAGCACCATTTATTGAAAAGGCTATCCTTTTTCCAGTTTACTTGCTTTGCTCCTTTGTTGAAAATAAAGTGGCTATAGGTGTGTTGAGGTATTTCTGGGTCTTCTATTCTGTTCCACATGTCTTCAGGCCTATTTTTGTGCCAGTACCAAGCTGTTTTTGCTACCATTGCCCTGTAGTATAGTTTGAAGTCAGGGGTTGTGATTCCACCTGCATTCGTTTTGCAGCTTAAGAGTGTTTTGGCTATACGTGGTCTTTTGTGGTTCCATATGAATTTTTGGATCATTTTTTCTATTTCTGTAAAGTCAGTCAGTGGAATTTTAATGGGGATTGCATTAAATCTATAAATTGATTTTGGTAGGATAGCCATTTTTACTATATTAATTCTCCCTATCCAGGAGCAGGGACGATCTTTCCATTTTTCAGTGTCCTCTGCTATTTCTTTCTTTAATGTTTAAAATTTTTCCTTGTAGAGATCTGAAGGGTCTTTGGTTAGATTGATTCCAAGGCATTTAATTTTCTGGTGGGCTATCGTGAAAGGTATTTTTTCTGAAATTTCGTTCTCTGTTTGCAGTTGTTGTAAAGAAAAGGTATTGATTTTTGTATGTTGATTGTATATCTGCCATTTTGCTGAAGGAGTTGATTAATTCTAGAAGTTTTCTGGTTGAGGTTTTGGGGGTCTTTAAGGTATAGAATCATATCATCTGCAAATAAGGATAATTTGACCTCTTCATTGCCAGTCTATATCCCTTTGATTTCTTTCTCTTGTCTGATTGCCCTGGTGAGGACTTCAATTGCTATGTTAAATAGAATAGGAGAGAGAGGACATCCTTGCCTTGTTCCGGATCTAAGAGGAAATGATTTCAGTTTTTCTCCATTTAATATAATGTTGGCTGTAGGTTTGTCATAGATGGCTTTTATGATATTAAGGTATTTGCCTGTTAAACCTATCTTCTCCAGTGTTCTTATCATGCAAATGTGTTGCACTTTGTCGAAGGTCTTTTCAGCATCAATTGAGATGATAATGTGGTTTTTGTTCTTGCGGTAGATCTTAATGACCTCCTTTTTTTTCTTTCCTTGAGTTGAGAACTTTCAGCTTTTACTTAAAGGAAGCATTTTATGGCTTCTCTTTGGCATATCTGATGCTAGCATTACTACTCTTGTACTTTGGGGCCATTACTGAGTACAATAGGGTTTCTTGAATACAAGCACTACAACTGTCAGTCTGATAACCAAGAGAGATGGCTACCAACAGAGAGGTAGTATGTATAGTGTGGATTTGGTGGACAAAGGTATGATGCACATCCTTGGGTGGAATGAAGCAGGATAGAGATTTCATCATACTATTCAGAATGGCAATTCAAAACCTAGGAAGTATCTATTTCTGTAATCTTTCTTTTAATATTTTTGGAATTCAATTGACTGCAGGTAATGAAAATCATGGAAAGCGAATATATGGATGAGTGGGTGTTATGGTTTATATATAAAATGTCCCCCACAGGGTCATGTTTGAACAATTGGTCTCTAACTAGTGGTATCCTTTTGGGAGGTTGTGGAACTCTTAGGAGGTGGGACTTAGCTGGCAGAAATATGTCACTGGGGTGGGCCTTTAAAGATGATACCTGGCCCTTGCTTCCTGTCTCACTTTCTGCTTTCTGGTCCACCATTTTGTGAACAGCCTTTGCCACATGCTTCTGCTGCCTATTCTGCTATGCCTTCCCTACCTTGATGGACTGCTACCCTCTGAAACTGAGCCAAAATAAATCTTTCCTCCTTTAGGTTGTTTTTGTCAGGTATTTTGGTCACAGTGATGCAAAAGTAACTAATACGGGGGAACTATTGTAATAAATACTAGGGAAAATAAAAATAAAAGTAGAAACTCAAAGAATTTAATACTAGTTCCTCAGGGTAGACAAAAGTATTTAAGCATTAAATTCTCCAAGGTATTTCTTTGCTTTTTTTTTTGGGGGGGGTACAGGGGGTTGGACCCAGGGCCTCACACTTGCATGCTCTGCAAGTGTTGGACCACTGAGCTGCACCCCCAGCCCATTTTTTTTTTACTTTTTGAGACAGGGTCTTGTTAAATTACACAGACTTCCTCTTGTCTCGAACTTGTGATCCTCCCGCCTCCGCCTCCCGAGCTGCTGGGATTATAGGCTGTGCCACTGCACCCAGTGCTTCCAAGGTATTTCTCAAGGAGGATTCACATTAAAAGTACTGAGTGATAATGATTCATTGTCCACAGCATTCTTATAGAAAATATACTTAGTTTTTTATTTTCTTTTGGCTCTTTTATGTAGTACATGTTAAGAAAACCTAGGGTAAGTATTAAATTATGTGAAAGCCAAGATTGTGTGGAGGAGTCATGTGGCTCATTGTCCATATTCTTGAAGCTAAGATTAGGGCTCTAAATTCTCAGATGAGGAAATGGACTGAAAAGTAGTTAAATACTCTTGCATGAATACGACTTCTCTCAAACAGACTTTTGATAAAAAGTTTAGAACAACAAACTATTCAAAATTCTATTCCTTAAAATAAAAAATCTAGCAACAGATCCAAAAGGTATATAAGATAAAGGTAGCATTTCAGTTTGATGGTGAAGGATGGAATGAGAGAGAGAGGATGGAAAGGAGAGAAGGGATTGTTTAACAAGTGGTATAGAGAAATTTAGGTAGCTATATGGAAAATAAAGTTTTATCTACACCTAACATTTCCTATCAGGGTAAATTCTAGAGGGATCAAATATTTAGATGTAGGGAATGGAACAGTAGTCCTACTACGTGGAACTAGTATGATAAAGTACTAAAGGAAACCATGGGAGAACTATAAAGATTTTTGCATGATAAAACACCCCATAAATCATAAAAGAATTGACTATAAATTTGACTATGTAAAAAAAAAATAGCACTGGGGATATGGGTCAGTGGTAGAACTCTGAGTAGCATGCATGAAGCCCTAGATTTGATACTCAGTCCCGCAAAAAGGAATTAGTTAGTTGATTAAATTTGAGGGCAAAGGAAGTAGCATGGCAAAAACTATAAATCAAAAGATGAATGAGCCAGGTGTGTGCCTGCATATAATCCCAATAGTTGGAAAGCGGAGGCAGGAGGATCACAAGTTCCAGGCCAGCCTGAGCTAAATAGAGAGACCCTGTCTCAAAAACCCAGTGAGGCTAGGCACTGTGGCCCATGTCTTTAATCCCAGAGACTCAGGAGGCTAAGCCAGGAGGATCACAAATTCCAGGCCAGAGATAGCCTATGCAATTTACTAAGACCCTGTTGCAAAATAATAAAAAAGGGACTGGGGGTGCAGCTCTGTAGTAGACCACTTGCCTAACATGTGTGAGGCCCTGGGTTCAGCCCCCACCCCCACCCCCATACTGAAAAACAAAAATACTCAGGGGCTCGGGATGTAGTTCAGTGGTAGAATGCTTTCCTAGCATGGGCAAAGCCATGGGTTTGATCCCCAGCACTACAAAAAACAATAAACAGATGAGAATCTGGGGAAAATATTTGCAACTCATATCGCAAAAGACTGTTTCCATAATACAGATGTTGTTGTTGTTGTTAGGTGCCGTCGAGTAGGTATCCGACTCATAGCGACCCTCACAGGGTTTTCAATGGCTGGCTGTTTCGGGATTGCCTTGGGAGTGGATTCCCAGGCCCTTCTCCCATTTTTGTGGTGCTGGGAATTGAACTTGAGACCTCAGAGACTGCAGCGCAGCACTCTACCAACTGAGTTAAATCCCAGCCTGTATAATACAGATAGAGATCTAAAAATCAAAGAAAAAACCACTGGTAGTCAGTAGAATGCCTGCAGCTGTAGCCCTGTGGCATCCGATCCCGTCAGATCTCGGAAGCTAAGCAGGGTCGGGCCTGGTTAGTACCTGGATGGGAGACCGCCTGGGAACACCAGAAGCTGTAGGCTTGGGAGAAGGACCTGGCAACCCCCTCCCAAAAATCAATCTGCCATTGAAAACCCTATGAACAGCAGAGAAGCACTGACAA